>BQNB010036766.1:3153-49896 GCA_026074375.1 Tanacetum coccineum | reverse complement strand
TTAGAATAGAAATTGTAATAGAGACGAAGTTGTACAAATGTACTGGCGTATTAGAATTAGGATTAGTGCTTATCACCCATGTGGGTGTTACCCTACCTAGGTAGTATAAATAGAACTCTTGTAATGGAGTAGATGTTAAGTTTGGGCATTCAAAGTCGTAACTTTCACAAACACACATTTACTCCTCCAAATCTACTAAGTCCTTGAGCAAGCTCAGTTGGTTAGCAGAGTAGTTAGCTTTGCATAACACTTTAGGTTTATGCAAAGTTACTAGTAAGGAGATCACACACACACAGACATTGTCATTCAATCCCCATTGTAGTTCCGCATATAATAGAGTATAATTCTTTATAAAAAGAG
Organism: Tanacetum coccineum; assembly: GCA_026074375.1. Classification (NCBI taxonomy): domain Eukaryota; kingdom Viridiplantae; phylum Streptophyta; class Magnoliopsida; order Asterales; family Asteraceae; genus Tanacetum; species Tanacetum coccineum. The sequence continues at coordinate 49,536 of BQNB010036766.1, read as the reverse complement.
TTAAATGTTGAAAAGTTATTTTTGTTTCTTTTACTTATTAGTTATATTTACATACACAAATGTTTTCAAAAAACAAATTGTTTACTTTACTTGCTAGCCATGAGTTAGTTAATGATAACTTTGTAGTTATTGTTCACTAACTAAGTGGGAACAACACTTATGTATTGTGATTCAAAGGCAGCCATAGCCATCTTGTGCAATGCAGTCCAGCATTCCCGTATCAAGCACATTGATGTCAGATATTACTTAATAAAGGAACAGGTTGAAAAGGGTATAGTTTAATTATTCTTTGTCGGAACTGAATACCAGTTAGCTGACTTGTTTACTAAAGCCTTACCCGAAGATAGGTTTAAGTATCTCGTCAGACGACTCGGTATGAGATGTTTAACTCCTATAGAACTGGAGGTTCTGGCAAACGAACCTGCTTGATCCATCAAACAACGAATTTGTAAATATTTTTTTTTTCTTTATTTTGAAAATATAAAACAAACAAAAAGATATAGAAAAATATAAAATCTAGAAAAACAAAATATAAAATCAAAAAATTTCAAAAATACCAAAAAGAATCTTCTCGACATGTCTCTTGGAATCGATAACATTTACGTACCTAGAAATGTCGATTAACATTAACACATGTGTGTAAGTTAAGTTCGAGAAAGAGTTCAAACGTTTCAAAACATGTCATTTCTAATTTTTGTCTATGACTTATGTACATTTCAGTGCATAACTCGGCCTCGAATGTAATAGAGAAGTGTACGTTTCAGTGCACTTACTCTTTAAATAGAAGAGATGTCTTCTATCATGGTTTTTAAAACCGTAACATAATTTTTCAAAAAGAACTTTCAATATCAAATTGTTGAAAATATAATTTGTGGTATATTTCCATAAAAAGTGGTATTTGTTAAAATTATGTGTTCAACATTCCCTTCCTCAAATAAGTTAAAAAAATTATGCTACTTACAATGTCATTTTATGTGGATCAATTTTTGAAGGGGAGCTTTTAAAACCAAAGCCTTTTAATGATTCTTTGGGTACATCTCATAAATGTCAATTTTATGTATCCAAAAACATTTTGTCAAATTAAAATGTAGAAATTATAATGTCAATTAATAATATACATTGTTCACTAAGGCATCTCACTCCGTCTTCAACATATTTGTGATGTCATATCATTTTTTTCCTTGTAACGTTAAATTTTAAAATTTAGTGGTATCCCGCATACTATGTTGAAAGGGAGCTATCAAAAAAATAAATTCATGCAATATCATGGTATAATTTTTCTCCCCATGCAAATTTTCATGTCATAAATTTTAATCAATTGGTATTTCAAATAATAAGATATTTATTATTTTAAATAAGGGAAGAAAATATGATTAAAATGTGATATAGAAGAATGTGATATTTAAGACTCTAAATGCAACTCTTTCCTTCATGTGCAAAACCAGCACTAAAATCATAAGCAGTAGTAAAATAGTACTAGGCATACATGAATATATAAAAATATGTAGTAACTTGTACTAGCAGTCTTAACATTTACTACTAGCAGCACTAACTACTTAGCTTATATTTTAGTCTTCAACACTGAGCAGTCTTAACTTCAACTAACATTAATAAATTTATACTATCAGATTACAACATAAACTAATAATATAACAGCATGGTGAAGCAGTTATACTACCAGTACTAACTATTTAGCATAATTTCCATTATGTACCTGAGCACTAGTAACTTCTAAGTATCCATGAAGTCTTTTAAGTCCCAATAATCCTCCCCTAAACTTGATGTTTATCTTCTGAATCTTCAAGTTTCTTCTTTAAAAGTCTTTATCAACTCATAATGATCATTCAAACCTTCATATACCTTTTTGCTGCTTTTACCATAAGCTTTAGCAGTTGAATAACACATCTCATTTTGATGATTAGTTTGAAGGTTTCGTGTTAAGCAATATTAGTGATTGTGTATTGGTTGTGAGGGATATCTCTTTTGAACAACATAAAATTTAAGATTGTCAAACCTACAAAGTGACTCCCAGATTTAAATGAATCAACTTCCAAATGGTCAACCTGTATCCCTTGTAAAATACTCCATACATCACTCCTTTTGTCTGTTCAAACTGACTTTCAATCTCTCCCCACAACACTCTTTCAATTCATCTCAGGCCTTATATCACTAATACTTTGTCTTGAATATCCTCCAAAGAGCCTCAAGGTGCCATCCTTTGTCTATTCCTTGTAGCATCCTATCATAAAGAATAACTCTATAACTTCCATCTGCTCTTAACAAACTTATAATGTTACCATCATACCTTCTTTAATGAAGCTTTTAATAATAATCACAGGTGGTTTGTAGCAATGGTACAACATCAATTGCGAAATCTTCATCATTTTTTTCAATCACAAATGCTTCATTAGCTCAGATACTTCAATCATCTTATCTCACTTTCATCTGACTCCTTTTTCTTCTCCACTCTTTGTTTCTTTGAAGGATTCTTGTTGTTGTTCTTTCCCCGGCTCTTTTCCTTCCCCAGCATCTTCTTTCTGTTTTCCTATTTAGCTGTCTCCTCACTTACCTCCCTACTTCATTTCTTTGCCTTTCCAGTACCTCAAAAACCCATAGCCATGAAAAGGTATTTACCCTCATTATTTCCTTTTCAAACAACTTTTAATTCACAAAACACTTTCCTTAAGCTATTTGTATGTGTATCCACCCATGTGCTTAAGATAAGTAGACATTTGAGTTCTCTTTTTTGCCTTGGTAGGAGGTCTGTTTCTCTTTTCTGGTGCTTTGATGCAAACAAAATGTTATTCTTTTTCATTTTCACATCATTTCCATAAATAGTTTTCCTTTTTTTCTCATCTGTCAACTCCCTTATTCCTCTGATTGGAGTCTCTTAGCCAGCAATCTATCCGCCTCCATCATAGCTTGATGTATTTCCCATGGACTCAATCAATGCTATGTTTGCTTCTTCTTCTTGTTATCCTTGCTAGCTTTTGGCTCTTCTATTAATTTAGCATCAACTAAGCTTTGATAATCTCTTGCAATTTGTTCAACAAGAGCAATTTGATCTTTTCTTTTTAAAGAACATCAGGGCTCAAATCATAAATACCTTTTCCTTGTCTTTAGAAATTAAAGGAGTACCTCTTGTGGAGCTCTGAACTCACTTGGCTCTGTAACTACACCCTCTACCTTGGGTCTTGTAGTGTTTTGTTGTAGCAGCATAGTAACTAACTTTTAGGCTTAGCTGCTTATCTGTAATGTGTCTAAGCCAAAGTGAATTCCTCATAGTTTTGTAGGAGGCAGCACTACCTTCAACACTATCAGTAGTAACTGCTCACCAGCAGTACTAACATCATGCTAGTACTCTTTCATCTTTCTCATTAAACTTTAGCTTCGCATAGGCATCTTATCAGCATCCAAAACTCATGTATCAAACATCAATTCATCATACTTTGTCGTCTTGAGTTTTCATCAACTGAAAGTTGACATCATCACCTTAAGCAAGATCGCATTACTCCTTCCTTGTTTATGCATCTTCAGGATTCACCCAAACTTTCCTGATCTTCAGAGGATTCAACTCTCCTAGACAGTTTCTTGAGTCTCTTCAAACGCTGTAGGTTTTGCTTGTTTTCTTCCTTTCCAACATTTGGACTCCTCTCTATCTAAAGACAGAAATCTCCTTTGCTTGAGCATCCTTTGCTTTTTCTAAATCAAGAACCTGTGTTTGCAATTTGGTACATAAAACCATCAAATCAGTTAGTTGCATGCTATCCTCACCACTAGGTTGTGGATCATTAGAAGGTGTGGGTATACTTTCCTTATGCTTGTCTTATCTTGAGGACCTCCTGCCTCCTTTTTTTTTTTCCCCCCCCCCCCCACCTCTAAGCCTTCTTAGATGTTTGTTTCTTCTTGGGTTAAGAGGATGTAGATGGTTGATCAAGAATGGGTATTTGAGTGGAATCAGTTGGATGATCTGAATCCTCACCCACTTCTTCAGAAGCTTGAACCATCATAGTATCAAATAAGGGTGTTATTCTCCCAGAAAAATCCTTTCCATCTCTCCCTTCATATTAGCAAAAACTTCTTTGTGAGTGAAAGGGATAACAAAAATATTCTTTGAGTTGACATATTCCAAGTTGTATGATTTAAAGAAAAACTTTTAGAAAACATAGATACATCAAGAATTTGAAATCCACCATCTAAGTGTTTTCACCCTAGCATCAAAGAGAACTTAGAACAGTTAAACTTTTTGTATTGTAGCCTAAACATATTATCAAAAAAGCCATTGAACTACTGAACTCTTTCCATGAGTGTATTAGCACTTATCTAAGTGTAATAGTGTGAATGAAATACTTCCACTATGGAGAGAAAAAGGCTTTATAAAAAGTAAGCTTTTGAGAAGGCTTTTCATACCCCATACATGCCAGTTCTTCAAAAATAGTAGCAGTTGGAAGACAATCAGTACCTTCTGCATCATCCAAGTAAAGATTTCTCCTAATGCTTGACTCCGTAACAATAACCCTCTTCTTATCAACTAGGGCTTATAACTGACGCACTCCGTTAAATGTCTGTACCTTGGCAGTTGCCCAAAATTGTTCGATACAAGATGTGTAGATGATTGGATTGACTGTTAAAGCAAAACTTTTTTATGAACAGAACTTCTTCAGGAAATCAATTATCTTGCAACCATCACTTTCTATGGGTTTTTCTAAGAACGCGACCACATTGTACGTTTTAGCAAACTTAGGGCTTGACATAATGATGATTTTGATGATCAAAGATGAAAATTGAGTTAGGGTATATGGTTAGAGAGTGTTTGAATGATTGAAATCGAATAAAGAAGTAAATGAAACCCTTAATCAAAGTATTTATAAAATCACCCTCAGCAGCAGAAACTTGAACTGGCAGCATTTAACAAGCTTAGACAGCAAAACCAAATATGGGCAACACTAATTTAAGCCTAACAACATTAACTTAAGCTTAGCAGCATTAAGTTAAAGCTGAGCAACATTAAGAATAATACACCAGTAATCATTCAAATTTCATTCCTATAAGCAACTTTCATCATCAAATTTGATTCATACAATCTCTCTTTCTGTTTTTATGCTCACATTATCTCTCATTTATTTTGCTCACATAATCACTCATTTCTATTTTTATGCACACATCTCTCTTTCTATTTTTAAGCTCACATAATCTCTCATTTCTTTTGGCTTACCAAGACACTCTTTCTATTTTTATATGACAGTTGTGTACAAAATTCCATCAATTCTAATAAGTGTCATACTGTCCTTTCCCACTTCCAAGTGTGTAACCTCTTAAGAGAGGTGGATCATTGGACTATTTAGATGTAATCTCAAACCTAGTTTGAGCATCCACATCCCCTAATATGGTATCTTGGCACCTGGACGCACTAACTGAACTAATTTTCCTAATGGAGTTGATCCATTAATTGTTGCCATAAGAGTTAGTGTCTTATTTGATGTTACCATGTCCGTGCTCTGCTTCTAGCTAGATAGCAGTAGGGCAGCCTTTCCATTATGTCACCCAACTCCTTATAGTACAGCTCATCACCAACCTTTGTCCAGGGGGACCACTAGACAGAGGTATCTTTCTAGTCCGACCTTTTTTGATATGCAAAGATGAGTTTGATTCTTTGATAGACTTATGAATAACACATCCATTCATCCATGCTTTTTGGTTGTAAAATAGAGCTCCCCTCAACAATGCTCAAGATGATATTATTTGGTCAAACATTGTAAGCTTTGGTATAACCCGCCCCCATGTCCATCACAACAACATGAACTTTTGCCTGGCGATAGTAATTTTTTGCCAAGCAGTATAACCGAAGTCTATCAGGTATTTTTATATTTGTCCTTCAATAATTATACAACAACATGCCTCTATTCATCACAAGCACACTAGAAAAGACTAGATAGACATGTGAGAATTCATGAGGATCCATATTTATGCATAACCCATGAATAAAAGTTAAAAACTATGAACCAAGATCATTAACTTTCTTCTCAAACATTACTTCAAAGGTGAAGCATTCAACATCAGGTATTCAATATGCTTTACCTGCAGATGTTAGTTCATAGCCAAAAATACAAAATCCAAAGTATTTTCTTCTTGACAGCATTAAATATGACTAACAGTTTTAACAAACAGTCTTAAGTATAACTAGCAGTTTTAATTATACTTAGCAGTACTAATTGATAAGTCTAACAATATTAATCCTTTACAAAACTTTTACAAAAACATAAAGAGATATAGACATTTAAGGATTAAGCATTCCAATACTTGAGACCAAGTACTGAAATCTGCCTGCATCAAAACCTTTTGTAAGAAGATCTGCAACATTATAATCAGATATGATCATAACCATTAGGATTAAGCATTTTTAGCATTTTTTATTTTTTTTGGGCAAACTCTTATAAAATGATGCCTATCTCTGATATGTTTGTTTTTTGAATTTGGAACATGATTTTCAATAATGCAGATACTTACTGTATTATTGTCAAATTAATGGACAATATTCATGAAATTGTACCCATAATCCAGCAATTGGTTTTGAATCCAGAGTACTTGTCCACAACAACTAGCAGCAGCCACATATTCAGCTTTAGTTGTAGAAGTGGCAACCACAGTTTGCTTCTTACACTGCCAAGATATCAACCTGTTTCCCAAAAACTAACAACCTCCAGTTGTAGACTTCCTATCTTGAGTTGCTCCAGCATAGTCACTATCAGTATAAGCAACTAGTTCAAATGGAGAATCCTTAGAATACCAAAGACCTAAAGTTGGTTTGCCGTTCAAATATCTAAAAATCCTCTTGACGCTAAAAGATGTATGGTAATTTGAAGTAACTTTGAAATCTAGCACTATGCCATACTACAACATGATATCAATTCTAGAAGATGTAGATACATTTAAAGACCCAATCAAAGATCCTATAGGAGAGTACATCAACATCATCAACATTCCATCTGAACTAAAGCTTTTCCAATTCAACAGGATTTTTGAGAAGCAGTACATCACATAAGAGTAGATTAAATTCTCAAAATCTCTGCTACATATTTATCCTGACTTATAAATATTCCATCTTCCTTCTGTTGTACTTGTAATCCTAGAAAGAAAGTAAGTTCTCCCAAATTCATCTAAAACTTATCATTCATTACCTTCTCAAATCCAGTACATAACTTCTTATTTGTAGAGCCAAAGATAATGTCATCAACATACACTTGTACACGCAAAATATCTCCTTTTTACTTCTTTATAAACAATGTCTGATCTATCTGCCTCCTTTTAAACCCATTTCCCAAGAGATAGTTAGCCAATGTTTCATACCATGCTCTTGGTGCTTGATGCAAACAATAAAGTGCCTTAACCACCTTATAAACCTTTGTCTGTATTGGTCAGGAACTTAAATCCTGGTGGATGAGTAACATAGACTTCTCCTCAATGGTTCCATAATTAAGAAAACACTTTTTTACATCCATTTTGATTATACCATAAAACCGCATAAAAGAGCATAGTCCAAAACAATCTTAATTTGCTCAATTCTAGCCACAAGAGCAAATACTTCTTCCTAATCAGTTCCTTCTTCATGTCTATGAACCTTGTGCAACTAACCTTGCTTAGTTTCCTAATCATAATTTTCCCTTTCATCCTTCTTGTTTCTGAAGACCCATTTAGTTTCCAATGTCCTCTTCTTTCCATTAGGGAGATCCACAGAATATCCAAACTTGTTTAAGTTTGAATGAGGAAGTTTCTTCCCTGCATTGCTGTCTACCTCAAGATGAATCTGATAGATCTTTTTATTTTTTTTTTAGCCCAAATGCTTGTAGTTTTTAATCTGTGATAGGGAAACAAGCATAAAAACAAGTAGTTCAGGTATCAATGTTATCCTGTTCATATACATCACAGAGAAACCCTTGTTCAGAAGTAGGTTTTGTCATTCTTCTTATCTGAATAGATGACTTCACATCACCAATCACATTATCAATTGGGCGATCTTTATGAATTCTTGTATTAAGAGTGGTTGGAACTGTATAGGAATTTGTGATGTTTCCCTAGAATTAACTTCAGTTCATACTTCATCACTGAAGGACTCTATATGAGTGGGCTTCAAGTGTATTAACTAGACTCCCTGGGAACATGTCTTTAGGGCTAATCACAAGGTTGATTCATTTGAACTAGCAGTATTAAACTGATGGTCCCAACAACATTAAGTTTAAGACTACCAATATTAACATCAGGACTGGCAATATTAACATGTTGCCCAACAACATTAACATCTTTAGTACTGCTATCATCTGCAAACTTATCTTGTTTAGCATTCTCATTATTTGGACCATCTTCAACCTGCTTTTGAGCATCATCAGCAGTTTTTGGTTCACCATTATCAACATCCTTGGTAGGTGAATCAAAGTATGAAGTATCTTTCCAAATTGGCATCACAATGCAATCTTGACTGATTTCTTCTGATGTACCTGCAGAGTCATTAGAAATTGTACCTGCAGTAACTGGTACATAGTTCATAGATTGGGTTAGAGAATCAATATCAAACAGCCATTTTGGACCATTCCCTTCTATCATAGGTTTATTCTCTAAAAATCCAATATGCAAGTTTTTCTTCTACCCCTCCTGGTTCTAGTTTTGTATACCCTAAAAGATTTACTACTCAAAGAATATCCTACAAAGAATACCCCCTTCACACTTGTCTAAAGTTATAAGAAGTAGTAGACATGACAACCAAATGGTCTTCATAAAACTTAGAGCTTGTTAAACCTCCAAAAAAAAAAAAAAAATAAAAAAGGTTTCATAAGGAGTCTTGTTATAGGCTGTGACACTAATAACCCTATTCGGTAACATAAGCAAATAATAGAAACTGCTACATCCCAAAAGTGGTAGGTAACTTAGAGTTAGCTAACATTGTTCTAGCAGCCTCAATTAGTGTCCTATTCCTCCTCTCAGCTACACCATTTTGCCTGATGATATCTAGCTACACCTATAGTCCCTCTCTTAATACATATTTTCTCTGCAAAAATCATCCATAACTTTGTCTTAAACCTTTCCGTTTATCACTTCAGATTATTGTTCACTTTCTTATCCACTAGATTGTTCTATTTCTTTGATAAAAATCTTAAAGGATCATACTGGTTCACCTTAGTTTTGTTAAAAAGAAAACTCATGTAAACCTACTATAATCATCGGTGACTACTAAGCAATACTTCTTATGCATTAAGCTACTCACAAAGGTTAGACCAAACAAATCCATATGTAGCATAAACAAAGGCTTAGTAATGGGATTCAGAACTTTGGACTTACAAGAAGCTTTGTGTTACTTCCCTTCAAGCAACACAGGTTTGGTCATTTTCAAAATGTTTTGTAGGCAATCCTCTTACTAGATTATCCATGACAAGCTTATTTATGTTTTTAAAATTAATATGACCAAGTCTTCTATGCCAGAGCATTGATTCATCTAATGTAGCATTTGCAACAAGACAAGTCAAACTCTCTTTAGGAACAATGTTCTTCATATCAAAACTGTACATATTGTCCTTTCTAGGAATTTTAAGAAGTATCTGATTTTCATCAGGCAACTTAAAATTTGGAGATAAGACAAGACATTCAGTGTCAGTAAAAAGGACATAGTTCTTTTTGTTACACATCTGTGAGACACTAAAAAGATTGAATTTTAACTGCATGTGGACAAAGTATATAATCTTAAAATCAAGACTATTAGTTTTAAGTGTTCTTTACCAATAATTTCTAACCACCATATGCACCTCCTCCAATGCATCCATATCCCTTTAGCAATTTCCTGAAATCTGAGAGATAAGCAATGTTCCCAGTCATGTGCCTTGAGCATCCACTATCAACAAATCCTTTATCATCATGTTGTGGCTAGCCCTGCACATAAAAAAAATAAGGAAATTAGATTCCTTTGGGGACCCAAGCCATTACTGGCTTGGATCTGCCTAGTGCATCAATGTAGTTATGTCTTTTAAAAGCAAGTGATGCACCATTAGGTTTGGTAGGTCTCCAAACCCAACTGCTAAGACTATAAACAATATTCAACCCCTTTTACCCTAACAACATTAACTTGTCCTGTATATGACCTAGCAGTATTAACTGCTTTAGGCCTTCCAGTATAATAGTGTCTTTTTGATGCATGCACAAATCTTCTAGTTAATGCTGTTTGCTTATAAAAGGGCCTATTAGCAGTTGATTGTGCTTGTTTAAAAAAAATATGTCTTTGATTTAACACTATGAACATGCTGGTTTGTTGGGTGAAAGTAATAATGGCCCTTAACAATATTAAGTGGTGTGAGGCCAGTTTTCAACAAAACTGCTTTTGGAGACATATTCCTGAGTACACTAGGGTGTGTGGTTTTGGCATCCGCCCTATTGTAGTTATTTCTAGATACTATGCCTCTTCTTTGATGATTATTACAATTAATCTGTAAATAATCAAAACTTCCACATACATAGCAGGCTTTATTATGCATCACAAAATCATTTCCTAGTTGTTGGGACTTTTGATTATTCTAGTTTCTTTGATTCCCCTTAGGAGATTGTGATCTATACATTTCTGCATACCTAACTGACTTTTTAACTGATTTTTCATGATTTTTAGGTTTAGTAAACTCTACCTTTTTATTAACAGGAAAAACAGTTTCTTTATCAACATTAAGTGAAGACTCAACAAAACTACTTGTGTCTTGTGATACTTGTTCTTCTACCAAAGACTCTTCAGAATTTTCTTTAGAATTATCTGATTTTTTTATCACAAACAACATTAGACTCTTGCCAAATATCTTAGGACAATAACCTTTGAATTCAGGCTCTTTGAATTCATCAAGACCAGAATAAGATAGATCAAGCTTTTTAGGTCTATTATAGATTAAAGGATGAGGTAGAGGAACTGCACTATACCCAGACCCTTTTTACTTTTGTCATTTATCTGACTTCCAAAACTGATCTAGAGTCTTTTGAGGCCTTACAAATTCTCAATTTTAAATTCAAGCCATCTTTTTCTTGCTTAACTTTTCACACTCCACCTATAAGCACGTTTATTTTATATTCCTTTACAACTACTTCTCTTAAGTAATGCAACTTCTTCACGAAAAAAGACCACATTCATACCTAGATGTGATTGTTGAGCTTCTACTGTTGCTAAACCTGTTTTATAAGTAGCTGCTGTAAACTCAGTTTGATTAAGTTTAACAATTAAATCATCACACTGTTTCTTAAGAGTTTCATAGTTTTGCAGACAAGTTTTAGAACAAGTTTTATCAATGTATACCTCTGAGTCTGAAAAATCCATAGGAGCCATATCTTCCTTGTGAGTAAAGGATTCTTCTTGATAGTTTCTTCTAGATCAAAGTTTCAGAACACAAGCTCTGATACCACTTGTTGATCCCAAACCTAGATCGATTCCTTAGGTTGTCTAAGGTTAAATTACCTTGGATAAATCCAAAATAACTTGTTGTAGAAACTTTGTATGTATATTAAAGTGTATGCGGAATCTACACCTTAATACCTAGAAGTATTATGAATAAAACAGTAATCTTGAACAAACAAAGATATAACCAAATGCTCCAATATTATTAGATCAATAATACGAGTACTCTTCACTTAGTACTAGGGTTTACAACCTTGAAGCTTTTTCTTGATCGACTTTGACAACTATGAAGACTTATATGCAAAACTGATATCTCAACTAATGCCCTAGAGCCTCCTTTTATAGACTAAGGAGTCCTAGTCGGCTTACAATACATTCCTAAGATATCTTAATCTTTTCTAAACATAAACGTAATCTTTTAAATAAATACATTATGTATATCTTGTACATAAATATCTCAATACTTATCTTCACAAGTATTCTTGTTCTCCAAACAATCTTTATCTCTTTAATTCGTCTTTATCCTCTTGACAGTAGAAAGTCTTCAAACAGTTGTAATCCTTTCACCAGCAGCACTAATAAACATAAGCAGTAGTAACATTAGTACTAGCAGTACTAATATATACTAACAGTAGTAACTTGTACTAGCAGTCTTAACATTTACTACTAGCAGCACTAACTACTTAGCTTATATTTTAGTCTTCAACACTGAGCAGTCTTAACTTCAACTAACAGTAGTAACTTTATGCTATCAGTACTAAATTATACTAACAGTAGTAACTAGCAGTGGTAACATTATACTACCAGGATTAACTACTAGGCATAATTTACCATATGTAATGAGCAGAAGTAATTTCTAAGGATCCATGAAGGTCTTTTAATCCACAATTTCCTACAATACAATTGTGGTGTTTTTCCATAAAAAGTGGTATTTGTTAAAATTATGTGTTCAACACTCCCTTCTTCGAATAGGTTTTAAAGAATTGTTGTACGAAGAATGTCATTTTATATGAATCAATTTCTAAGGGGGAGCTTTTAAAACTAAAGCCTTTTAATGTGTTGGGTACATCTCACAAATGTCAATTTTATGTGTCCAAACACATTTTGTGTAAATTAAAATGTGGAAATTATAATGTCAATTATTAATATATATTGTTCACTAAGGCATCTTACTCCGTCTTCAACATTTTGTGGTGTCATATCAATTTTTCATTCCAATGTCAAGTTTTTAATAAATAATGGCATCCCCACATATACTTGTTGAAGGTGGAGCTATGCTGGAAAATGAATTCATGCATACTAGTATAATTTTTCCTCCCATGGAATTTTTCATTTAAATATTTTAATCAATTGGTATTTCAAATACTAAGTGTTAAATGTGATTAAAATATGATATAGAAAATGTGATCTTTAAGACACTAAGTGCACTCTTCCTTCATGTGCTAAACAATTACGACTCGAGCACAATGTAGGGGGAGTATTTCAAAATGTCAGAAAATGGTTTTTGTGGTTCGATCTCTATTCCTAACAACCAACTAATCTCACGACGTCGATGAAGTCATAAGGTGGTTAAGATTAGGTATAAGTCCTATGATCCAACCAGAACCGGAGGGATCTACCCAAGGACACTCCATAGTTAGAAATAGCAGTCCTTAGGTATGATTGGAGAAGAATGAGTATAAGGGAAAAATGCCGACTAAGATTGAGCTAACACTGGAACAATCACAACAAGGTGTTAGTAATGACGTCTTGGTAAGCATTGAAGGGGTTGAAGAATGAAAAAGAAATGTATGGATAAAGGGTGAAAACAAAGCAGCCCTCCACACAACTTAGGCAGAAACCGGGTCAATACATAATCTATCAAAATCACAAAGATGATTGTTGATATTGAAGATGACATCATGGACCCAGTGATGCAATGCACAACCCTTCCCAGCCATTCGGGTTTCTCTCAAAAGAAACTTGTCTCATTTGTCACGGAGATACACATGTTATCTATTGACATCTCACTCCGAGATTGTTGATATTGAATAGGTGGCAGTCTGCTCCAGCCTCCGATTACTAAAACCAAAGTGCACAAATCGAGTCTAGAGCCAGAAGAGATCAAATTATAAATCTCATTAGGACACAATGTCAAAATACACTTGTTGAACACCATAAAGTTCATAAGCTGTAACAAAGAGTCCTACGCATTATCCTTGAGATCTTGCCAGAACATCCGAGTGATACTTAAGTATTCACAGTGAAGATGGAAATCCTGCTTGAGCCAACATCAAACAAGCTCTTGGTAGGTGACTTGCGCGATTCTATTTAACCGAGCATCGTGCAAACTGGATATCGATTTTGGTCCCAGTATAATGAATTGATGACTAAATCAAAAGAAAGTAACTATCAGATTCAACTCTTACCGAGTTGTTTGCTACTGGAGACATTCCGGTAATGATAAATAGCAATATGGTGAATCTAACACATCTGTGTTAGAAGATCCTATGCTTTGAGCTGGAAACCCTGTCAAGGAGTTTAACACCCCAAATTTATATCGCAGCAGAACCAACAGTTTGGGTGTTAAGTCATAGCACAACAACATAAGAATATAAAGAAACGACACAAAAGAGACTTTAAAACATAACAATGTACCTCTATTCATGAAAGAACAAGATCGAAAAAAAAAATGTCCACAAAGATCGTCACCCATACCAACATCAATAACATAAGTATTTAAAAACCAAAACACCAAGTGATTTGATTAAATGAATTGGAACCAAAACAATTTTAGTCAACCATTTCGCGCTAAACTCCAATTCGCCACTCCAATGCCATCAACCCCTGATTTACCTGAGATAATAACAAGCTAAAAAGTCAACGTAAACGTTAGTGAATCCATAGATTTTATATGAAATAAAGAACCACAAGTATTTTTAATCATCGAAACTTAGCGGATCAAACCAGTTATTAAGTCACATAATGCATTAAGCTCATGCCACTGAAACGTTAACCAACATATTATAAATATGTAACCACATGCCCCACAACTAGGTAATATTGCAATATACCTAAGGAAATTCTCAATACAAAATGTCCTTTAGGGGTGATCACACCATGGATGTCACAACCCTAGACAAGGCAGTTACGGCCCAATAGATCTACTTTAATGACAAGCGCTCACCATCATAGGCAATTATAGTGCATAAATTAAGGGGCCTTTCTGCAATAGGTACTTATGCAATTAGTTCACAATTTGGCCAGCATACCGAAAATCACTTGTGTTCAATTTATAAAACTAGCATGTATCTCCCTCGCGGGGTTTATAAAAACATTTATAAGTGGAAAGGCGAGGCTATGAACTCACCGAGAGAACAATTAGATCAGAAGTATGACGAGTCTCGAACGAGCGGGAAGTACTCTTAAGCACATCCTAAAAGGCGTGACGCGACTTAGTACGTAGAAAGAAACAATACGTAAAAATTAAACAAGTGATCATGAGATATGTTTCCGAGATAAGCATGGCATTCCACTAAAACTTCCCTAAATCCTTTTTACTCCCAAAATGACTTGTGATTTAGTCTTATTTGGTAAATGAACATATACTAAGTTTCGGCTTTTAATTTTTATTTTATCAAAGTGTACTATATGTTTTTAAATTTTGAGACTAGACGTAAAAACTCAGTTTCTGATTGACTCGACTTCATGGACTCATATCTCCTAGCTCACAAATGTTCTAAATGTGAGGCTTTCACTCCTGGAAAACTCTTTGTGTCTAGTTTCCAAAAATGTAACTCATAATCTACAAGGTTTCATAACTATGTGAAAAGACTATTTTACCCCTGGTTACCCAAAACAGAAAGTTTCCAAAAATTTTACCCTTTACGGAAGTGGCCATAATTCCTCAACCATGATAGCAATGAAGGTGAAGCCAAATGCTATAGCTTCCTTAAGAGGTCTACCACTGACCCAATCTTTAAAACCTAACCTTTTATTGCAAAAACCTAGAATTTAACTCGTTTTCTAATCATAGGTCCAGATTTGACCTATTTTCTTGTTTTGACCATATCTCCCTCATCGCAAGGAGTTGGTTGGGCATCAACTATCCTATGATGCCAAGACATATATCTATCTAGACATGTAATTTAATCATAGGCTCCAAGCCAAAATATTTCTGCTATAACACGTTTTTGCTACTGTTTCAAAACAGTCCCAATTATTTACTCCAAACATCAATTCTAACTCTAACCAATCACATGCAATGCCATACCAAGCTCTTAAACACAACTCATACATCATATAAACATGCATTTCCAGAATCAAACATCCATTTTCATGGATCAAAATTAAAAGAAAAATTAAAAATAAAGAGAGGATCTTACTAGGAGTTGATTTAGGCTAGAGAATCAAAAACAAAAACAACCTTCTTACTCTTGGGCTGATTTCGAACCAAAGAAGACCCAAAAACCAAAGATTAGAATGCCTCTAACCCTTCTAAATATCACTAATATTTCCCTCAAGAAAACCCTAATGAAACCCTTCAATAAAACATCCACAACATCTTTAAATCTTCAAGAAACTTCACCAAACTTTGCAAGCAACTCAAGGATGATGTTGTGATGGTAAAAAGGAGAAGAAATTTTTTGTAATATGATGGTGGTGGTGGTGATAAAATTGGCCGCAACAAGGAGAGGAGGAAGGAGATTTTTTTTTTTGAAACTAGGTGACATGAAAAGTTTGCATGTATGGAGAAATGAAAAAATGATGGTTTATAGAAAATTGAAATGGGTTGTGTGTTGGAGTGGTTAAACCGGCCATGGGTGGGGGTAATAGGGTTTTTATATATTTTTTTTATTTTGCAATATGTATGATTTAATTTAAAGTGTGGTGAAAACTTTTGTTAAATAAAAGTAGGGTTTAAGGTAAAACGCGAGTCTTAAGAAATAAATTTACGTAAACGCGACACACAACGGAATATGACAATGATGTAAATTAAACTCATCGAGGTGATATATGAGAATATTAGACCACTTAATAGCGAAGACGGAATAAAGATTCTAAACGCGGCTCCCTTAAAGCTAAAGACGAGAAATTTTTACCAAATCGGGTAAACGTAAAATTAATGGCTTTGCATAAAAATAAAAATAAAAATAAAGCTCGAAATAAATAGTGACCTTAAATACGGAATGTTACATCCTCCCCTCCTTACAGGAGCGCCGTCCCAGTGCTCGATTCCTCTTTCTTGTCCTTTGATTACTCGAGAAAAGATGAGGGTTATTTCTTTTGAAGAAATCTTCTCGTTCCCAAGTGTATTTCGGACCTCGCCTTGAATTCCATCGAACTTTGACAATGGGAATCCGACTTTGCTTGAGCTGCTTCACTTCGCGGTCCATGATTTCTACCGGTTCTTCAATAAAGTGCAATTTGTCGTCAAGTTGGATCTCTTCAAGTGGGATAACCAAGTTTTCATCCGTCAGACATTTCTTGAGATTCGAAACATGGAAGGTGCTATGAATTCCACGAAGTTTATCAGGAAGCTCTATGTCACGGACTTGTCTCGACAAGGATTTTCCGTGCGGCACTTAATCTCGATTAAGTCAGCCTTACTCGAACACTCTACGATCTAGGCAACAAGAAAGTTTCAAAGAAAGGAACAAGTGAAAAGGGGAAATACTTTGTATTGCATAGAGAAGATTACAAGAGAGAATACAAGTGAATTGTTGGATGGATTGGCCAAATGAGGCCTCCTCTATTTATACTACTCCCACTAGCTACTATGTACAATTCTACACCCTTCCAGGAGGCTTCTAGAGCTTCTAAGAGCTTCCATAACCTTCATACTCTTCCTACAACTTCTAACACCTTCCATGAGCTTCTATGAGCTTCCAAGACCTTCTAACACTTTCCATAGAATTCCACTAAGTATTCTAGTCTAGTATAGAACAATCCGGAATCCCAGCTAACCTCGTAAAATCGGGCGGGGCGTGACATCCTCCCCCACCTAAGCTCGCGACGTCCTCGTCGTGCCATCCTCATGATATCTCTTGATCTCGTCCGCAAACTGCCACAATAAGTCTTCCGCTTCCCAACTTGCTTCACTATCGGGCAAGTCACGCCACTTGATCAAATACTCCTTATAGCTCGGCACTCCTCGTCTTCGTATCGTACGATCCGATAAAATTTCCTCAACCTCTCGATCGTACGAAGTAACAACCGCTGTTGGTGCCCGCTTGGACACCCCTCGTTCTGGGTCTTCCTCGTCTCCATGATAAGGCTTGAGAAAGCTAACATGAAAGACCGGGTGGATCTTCAACTTGGGCGGTAATTGAACTCGATAAGATACCTTTCCAACACGTCCAATAACTGGGAAAGGACCTTCATACCTCCGTATTAATCCCTTATGAACCTTCCTCAGTGACTTGAATTGTTGAGGCAAGAGCTTCACCATCACTTGATCTCCGACCTCGAACTCGACGTGTCTCCTTCTTTCATCCGCCCATTTCTTCATCTTCTTAGCCGCCTTGTCTAACGATGCCCGAGCCAAATCTGCTTGTTCGTGCCATTCCTTCATGGTTTTGTAAGCAGCCGGGCTACTCCCCTCGTATGATGCGGCTAAGGCATTAGGAGTCAATGGTTGGCGCCCCGTGACCAACTCAAAAGGACTCTTCCCCGTGGCTTCACTCCGTTGCATGTTGTAAGAGAATTGAGCAACATCAAGGAGTTTAGCCCAATCATGTTGGTTGGCACTCACATAGTGCCGAAGATAGAGCTCCAATAGTGCATTCACCCTCTCCGTTTGCCCGTCCGTTTGGGGATGAAAACTCGTGGAGAAGTTCAAATCCGTTCCCATGATCTTGAACAACTCCGTCCAAAAGCGCCCTGTGAATCTCGGATCTCGATCACTAACGATCACTTGTGGCACTCCCCAATACTTTACCACATTTCTAAAGAAAAGCTTGGCCGTATCGTCCGCCGTAACATCGGGTGGTGCGGCTATGAAAGTCCCATACTTCGAGAATCGATCCACCACCACTATAATACTTCCACTCCCTTCTGACTTCGGCAAGCATGTGATAAAGTCCATGGAAACACTCTCCCATGGTCCCTTGGGCGTCGGTAAAGGCTCTAGCAATCCTCCCGACTTCTTTTGCTCTATCTTGTCTTGTTGGCAAATAAGGCACGTCCGCACGAATGTCTCAACATCGTCTTCCATCCTTGGCCAATAATACGTGCCCTCGACCAATGCCAACGTCCTCTTAATCCCCGGATGACCAGCCCACTTTGAATCATGACACTCCTTCAAGATTACTCGCCTAAGGTCGCCCCACTTAGGCACGTAAAGCCGATCTCCTTTGGTGAATAACATGTCTCCCTTGAGCCAAAATCTCCGAGTCCTCCCGTCTTTCGCCAAAGCTATGATCTTCTTGGCCAAATGATCATGTTCCAACCCTTCCTTTATTCAGTCTTGGAGGAAGAATTAGGCTTGGGTAATGGCCGCAAACTCCGCCTTGCGACTCAATGCGTCGGCTACCACATTAGCCTTCCCCGGCTTGTATTCCAATTGGTAGTCAAACTCGGCTAGGAAGTCTTGCCAACGAGCTTGCTTGGGACTTAACTTCTTTTGGGTTTGAAAATAACTCGTGGCAATGTTATCCGTCTTGATCACGAATCTCGAACCCAACAAATAATGCCTCCAAATCCTGAAGCAATGGACAACCGTCGTCATCTCTTTCTCTTGCACCGTGTACTTCCTTTCCGTCTCGTTTAACTTCCGGCTCTCGAATGCGATCGGGTGTCCATCTTGCATTAGAACTAGGGGTGTTCAGTGTTTGGTTTGACCCCGAACAAACCGAAACAGAAACCGGACCAAAACCGAATAAAACTAAACCGAAAATTTTAATTGGTGTACGGTTTGGTTTGAAACCGAACTGAAGTATTTAATTGGTGTTTGGTTTGGTTATGGTTTGACAAAAATAAAACCAAAACAAACCGAAAAAACCGAATATCCCTATACATATAAAAAAGTTAATTACATATATACTTCTATCATATTTTCCTAACTAGCAATTCTAATTTTTTAAAGTAATCACTTCTCAAATCAAGCATTGATGCATATTCGTGAACAACTTAACAAGAGTTTGCCTACTTGATTCATATAAATTCACATATACTCAACAAGAGTAAAGCTGCAGCTGTGTTTGGATTTTTAAAGATGAAATATTCAAGTTAATAAGGCTTTTGAAGACTTTTGTCAAATTTTTTTTATCTTATTTCACTTTTATTTATTTTCGTTAAGTTATTAAACCTTTTCGTTTCTTAAACTTTTTTTTGTTGATTTACTTGAGCATTCTGTGAGACTTTTTGATTTGTTAACTTTATTTGAAAATTTTAGCTTTTTATTATAACTTTTAGATTATATTTAGGGGAAACGTTTTTTATTTTTTGGAGTTCACATGAATTTGGTTTTCTTGGTTTAAATCGAAACCAAACCGAATTCTAATTTGGTGTGCGGTTTGGTTTTATCCGTTCTATAATTGGTTTGGTTTGGTTTTGGTTTTAACTTTAAAAAATTTCAAACCGATGAACCCGAACCGTACAACCCACAAACCCGAAAACCAAACCAATGAACACCCCTAATTAGAACTCCTCCAATAGCAAAGTCCGATGCATCCGTGTGTAACTCGAAAGGCATGGTCACATCCGTCAGTCTCAACATCGGCTCTTCCATAACCGCTTTCTTCAAACTCTCAAACGGTGCTTGGCACTCTTCGTCCCATATCTAAGCATTTTTCTTCTTCAATAGGTCCGTCAAAGGGGATGTTATGGCCTTTCGATTTGTTATCCTTGTTTACAATGTTGCCGGTAAGTTACATGAACTATCCGCAGGGACACCATCTTTCTCTCTGGATGAAATAGAGCTGGACACCGCGCGCACCACTATGGGCTATTCGCCCATGCTCTTCCTCGGCACGTCGCAAGTATAGCCGCGCATCCATTAAGCTCCCATTGTTACGTTGTGTGTGTGAAATCTCTTCCTAAGTGCGCCGGTGGTGTGCATTCCGCGTCACCATGGCGGCTTTGGCGGGCGGCGTTTGTAACCTATCTCCTAACTCGTATGTCATGGACTCCACTCCCTCCTAGTGCTTATGCTTCCGGTCTTACGGGCACCGGCCTTGACGCGGCATCCACATCCTTTTGAACTCTTCAACAGTACCCGCCTGTCTCCGAATCACCTTTGCGTGACGCATTCACTTCGCTTGCAACCCCTCATCCTGTCCTCTTGCCTCGTTCATCGCCAAATAGCAACGGCGCTCTCGTCCCTCTTTAGGTTCTGATCTCCTTTTCTTGTCATTGCATATCAGCGCGGCGAAAGCGGTCTTCTTCTCTTCTTTCTTCTGTTTCTTTTTCTCTTTTTCTCTTTTCTTCGTTTTTTTCCATCGACTCTATTCGCTTTTTGCTTTTTCCCTTCTTCGTTGCTCCACTCTTTCTGACATCTCGCCGTCCACGTATCTTACCACTGCAAGCTCTTGTTGTCCACCGTCTATGGATACACTATGATATTACGCCAAAAGGCATGAAAGCTTCGTACCTTATCCAAGAAATTACCACGCCAACGAACTCGACTTTGCAAATCAACCTCGCGATCGACCACCCTTGACAACATGCAACTTCATCCCTTCCCATTCTCTCAGCTTTCGCCCCGAATCGTCTATAGCCACTCCATCGAATGCCTTGCACGTGAGCAATTTACCGGCCTCTAAGGCCGTCGTCCAACTTGACCCCCTACCAATTCGCTATCGGCTGCTGTGAATCCCTTGCCCGCTCCTATGCTTCCTCAACCGCTTACAAAGCTTATGAGTTCGCTACGGGATATCTACAGGCACGTCCTTATAACACCATTCGAAGGTGTGCTCGCATCATACTGCTAGCCTTTTCTACAGCTCTTCGGTACCTCTGTCGTCGCTTCGATTGCATTCACGATCGCACTTTAATCGACCCTATGCTCTCCCCGCCATCACTCGCCTTCGTTCTGCTCAAGACATGCCCAGCCGATCCATTCCATATTGCAGGCTCGCTTTCGCTTTGGCAATCACGAGCTCATCATGAGTCTCATCACCATATGACTCTATCTACCATTGCTCGCTAGCTCTGTCTTCAGGAGTTTTCCTCATCGCTTTCTTCCTGGTCTGGATGCGTTTTCGCTGGCGCAACGTACCTTCTCGGACGCTTTGTGCGACGGCATTGTGCTTATTCGTCCCCACCTTTCTCCTCGGGTCACACTTTCTTATGTCTGTTCGGCTCGCTTGCAGCGAAGTTCCCTCTTGTACGGAACCGTCATCAACAGGCTCTCCAGGCTTGAAGCACGATAGCCGTAGAGACTGATGCATGACACTCACTGTCGTTTCGCCAACTCGTCTTCTCGCCATCCTTGTGAACCGAGTCAAGAAGTGAAAAAAGAGCCGTCTTGGTCAGGAACTGTTCTCCGACAATATTCTAGACACAGCATGTCGGTGCTATCATCTCCTTGATCTACTCCGTATGTTCCCGGATTGCTTAAGTTTTAACGATAGCCCGGACTCTTCGCCCTCGTTCTTAGCATTTCCCCGGACTCATAACTTGCTTCTGAAATCCGCCACAACGTTCTAGCCGCAAGCTATGCGTTACGTAGGCCGCTACCCCGCGTCGCGATATCTCCATACGCTCGTCTCCTACCATACACGCCGGCTGTCTCATTCATAGTATGGCCGTCCGCATCTTGATCTTTGGACAGTATCATCTCACCATGTTGACACTCGCAAGTACTGTTCCATTCTCCCACTAGATAACGTCATCCTAACCGCCCTAGCTTTCCCGCTTTCTCTCTCGGAGCGACTGCTGGCTTTCGCTGGAACATGCGATTCTTCGGACCCCCGTATCGATTAGTGTTGCCATGTCGCTACGTCAGCTCAGGACCGCCATTTCTCTTCTTTTCGCACAGCGCACGCTTGCTTCTGCAACCGTTCAATGCGTTGACGGAAGTGCTGGCGAGCACCTACTTCTCCCAACCGCCTTCTTCGCTATCTTCGTGATCTCGCCTATGACGGCACGAATCTCTTAACGTCAATGGTGTGCTTCTACGCTTCCAGCGCGGCCACCGAAGAGTTATTCGAGAGGCTTCTCGAAATGTCCTTCTCTGCGCATACTATCGCGAACCGGACGGTCCACAAATGCCTTCCACATGCCTAACTTGGTTCTTCACGTGCGCCATGGACTCGTCCTCAACACCGCCACCCTGTCTGCATCCAAACTCTCGCCGCCGCCGCGTCTTAGGTACGTTCCTTCGTGCGTTAGGGGCCGTCGTGTTTTCAAGCCTGGCATCTATGCGCGACGCCTCTGTCTCTCCGGCTCAACAACCGTACTCTCCTAGCAGCGTTCCCCTTCTCTGGTATCAATTGGAGCCATTGCCTCCGACTCGACAGCTTGCTTGATACCGACTGTCCTCGGATGTTTCGTCTCGACCGGGAGTTTTGCCGAGACGACACTTAATCTCGATTCAAGTCCGCTCTACTCGAACACTCTAACGCCTTATCACCTCCCTTTGCAGCTCCCCGCTCGATAAGAATGCATCAGAAGACAGCGCCTCCACAGAGCGAGCACACGCACTCCAAGCTAGTAGCTACTACAAGTGGATTGATAGCTACCCGGCTGCTACTATACTAAACTTATATAGTACGTCTGATGTAGTGAGATTCTGATTCACCGTGCTATATCTCTCATGCTAGCAGCCGACCGCCACTATCCTCCTCGTCGATAGGCAGTGCTTGGGCTCACATAGTGTTTCGCGCTCCCTACACAATCGCGCATCGGCCCACCTCGAGCACCCACTACTCTCATATCACTCCTTTGACTTACCCTCTCGCACCCACTAGCACACATACTATGTACCCACTTCTACCAGCCCTCTTCTCGACGCGATGGCTTCTCTAACGCTGTCGTAAGCTGTCTTCTAAGAGCTTACCAGACCTTCATACTACTCTCCTCACATGACTTCGTACTAGGCCCTTTCCTCCGAGCTTCTATGTGTCTACCGTAATAGCTCGTCCAGACATGTCTAACACTTTTTCTGGATACGAGTAAAGTTCCACTACAGCTCATTGGAGGGGCGGTTGTATAGAACATATCAGGACCGACCTCCCGCTAATCCCAGCTACCTGCGTAAAATCGGGCCGCCAAGGGCGATTGACATCGTCGCTCATATGTTCGTACAATGTGGAGTGCTTGTTTTATCGTCCTCTATAATCAAACTAGTTGGATACTCCGCGCATAGCGGCTAGGCGATTAAAATCTGGCATCGAGCCCAACTCGTTCGCAAGTCTTCCCTACCCGCTGTATGGAATTCCCGTCGTTGCCCTATTCCGGCCGTGTCGCTGTTGTTTCACGGTTAGCCATTTTTAGCCGCCAAATCATAATTAAATCGCATTCTCGTCTTGTATCAAAGCGGCCGCTGCGGCTCACACCTCTCTTGCGCTCCAACGCAAACATTGTCTCCACAAGCTACCTTTCGTTATACTGTGATTACTGAGAGTCAGTTTGTATTTCCAAATTACGTTACAAGTGTTAACAACAATTCTAAAATAAACCCACGTAAAATGTTAAAAGACTTAAAATTGCTATAAAAATATATCAAACTACCGATGTTGATTGATACTGCGCTCACGAGCAATGTTCTTAGACTATACGCGTATTTGAATTATGCTCAGACTCATAAAAAAATAAATCAGATAAAAAGATATGCTCACACAGTGACAAAGAAAGTCGATATCTTGTTGATTAGCCAACGTGACACATGTCGTCATGTGATTCTTTAAAGGGATAGAATGGCGCATATATGGTCAAGATGTGCACCTCTGCTTATTCTTTAATTTTGCATGAGACTCACGGATTGTAACATGATCGCGTTACTATCAAATTAGTATTGCTATACAAAAACAAAATATCAAGTGTTAACTAGTCGAGCAGAATGACAGACATGTGATAGTGCTTCACATCGATTATTGTCATAGATACTCATATGTACGTTCTCTCCGTGCTTTTCCGCTGACCGAATTTTTCTCCATTAAACAATGTTGGCAATCCAGAAACTTATTTGAACAAAGCAGACGCGGCCCCCCCCCGAGACTTCCTCTGCTTTGTCTGAGCGAGAAATGTGATAGGCTGTTCTTATGCTATTGCTGACTATACGCAATGAAAACTGCAAGGGCGGAGAAAACATTGTACCACCATTGAGACATGTATAACAATCTATAGCTAGAACGATGTGTGATACTAAGGCGAAGCATCAATCTCGTTGAATGCTTAGAATAACTAACCTTTACAGCTTTTCGTTATTATTCAACGCCTCTGCCATGCCGAAACAAAAACCTCCATCACTGGCAGGCTCGCGTACACTCATCATTCAATCATCCGTCTCGTCTGCTATCCGTTCTTTTATCGTTGTCATCCAAGATGCATTACGTGTTGACTCGCAAGCATCGAGCAGTTTCAAAAGACTGGATACAGTCGACATGCAGCCATTCCACCAAGAGTGTTTCGCCAACAGGAAGCGGCGGACCATACGCACGTCAGGTTCTGCGGCTAGCACCTGTGATGGCCGGGTCTCGTATGCGCGAACATTAAATTATCAAAGACGAAATCATGTGCATATGAGTGCCATGTTGACACCAAAGTTTTCGCAAAGGAAGCGAGCGGCACCTAGTCCCACGTTGTGTCGTAAGGACTACAGCAAGTCGATAGCATCATTGGCCAAAACATGCAAGATTTCTAAACAAGAGCCAAACTCACAGCCTGAATGACGTCCATCGGTCGCAGCAACGACTAAGTCTTGTTGCCAACATCGGAAGCGGCCACCATGTCTTTTCCACGCGGTTCAAACGACACGGAAGGCGATAGTATGCGCAACCATCAAGATTCTAAAGCTATCAGTACAAGTGAATGAGCCCATGTCCTCCACACGTTTTCGCCATAGATGGCCAAAGCGGGTACCCATGTCCTACGTGGTCTCTGTCGGAGCACGCAGTGATTGCCCGTCGTATGCCACATCTAATAACGTGTTCAAAGACGGAAATCAATGGTCGTGAATGAGCTACCATTACTCACCGCAAGCTTTTCGCCCAACAAAACAAGCGCGGGCCTAGCTCCACGGCTGAAGAGACACCCTCAGTCTGCTTAACAGGAGAAGGTCGAACCGGACACTGCACTCGCACGGTTGTGCGACACTACAAACGCAACGCCTTCATCGTGTTGCATGCAGGACGAGCAGGGCAGGCCAACTCCACACTAGGTGCTAGGACTCCGTACATGACTTCATATAGTAAAGACTGCATCCTTGGCGTAGTCCGATGTTTAAAACGCTGCATGTTCTTGGAATGGGCGTTAGGCATCCCTGCGCAGATTACATTCCAAACGTTTAAATAAACTCATATTTCTCGGATCTCCTATATCATGTCGTATCAAAAAAATGATCAGTCTGTGTCCAAGCAGAGCGCGACTCAGCTCGTGGGCCAACGGCAAAGCTTATACCGAAACTTAGGGCATGTCCCGTCGCGATTCAATTTATATCTTTATCTTCTTGCCAACAGTTTCGCGTTGTATCAAACTAGATGGGATATCCATGGACACGCTTCTTCTCGTTATAATCAGCAAGGAAAACTTTCGAGAAACCAAAAACAATTTCGGTTTATCAAATAATTGGATTAATGGAACGTCCCGTTATAAAACCAAAGGAAAAACTTTGAGAAACTGAGTAGATATGATAAAATAGAAAAGAAAGAGAAAAAGTATAACTTGATTGTTTGGATACTCCAGAAGTAGGATTGTAAGAACGAAACAAATATAAATGAGGCTTGTTCGATAAGTATAACCGAATATCCAACTTGATACAAACACTTAAATGAACAAATATTTATGTTCAAGTTCATTCTCAAAGAATATATGGATGTTAGTGTTTATTTATGTTCATTCATGAAGACGTTAAAGGAACAATCATTAAGAAAAAAATTTAGTATTACATAAATCAACATAAACACTACAAGAATTTCAACTTTTGGCTACAGCCAGTCGTCGCCAATCGTAAACAAATGTCGTAGCTGAAGGTTTCGGAGACGATATATGTTGTGATTGATGTTAACAGTTTTTGCTATAAGATGTAACAAACATTTCACTGCATTTTTTACAATGATTTGAGCTCCATTTTTGTTTGATGGTTGTTGCGACAAGATTTCATCATTGGTACTAAAATCGACAGAAATGGATAATCTGGAACATACTGACTTTTAGCCTCAGAATAAAACTATACGCCAACATTAACAGTTTTTGCTATAAGATGTAACAAGACATTCATAAAAACTAGTTTAAAAACCTTGGAAGAAAATTTGCGGATTGCTCGTTTGGAGAAAGGAAACAAGTCTTGGGGCTTATATGTGAGGATGTACGTACGTCTTGTAAAAACACGTGAACGATACTGTATAAAGCCCAACACATATACTGTATCATGTACATTGTCACTATAACAGGACCTGGGATCTTGAACTATATATGGGACAAGTATCTCCGGCCTGGAATATTGGCACTGAAGCAAGATGCGTGACAGTTTACAAAGGGAAAGGGAGAAATAGAATTACAAATTTCTATGTCGCATAAGTCATTACACAATATTAAAATTTATCTATTGAACAAGAAATGTTTCAGAAAATTTCTATATTACTTCCTTATCATGTAAATCAACAGATATTTCCTTCTACGTTTATCTTGCTACATTTATTTTCTTATCAGGCGATATCAATGATCCTTATTCGTACACCTAGTTGACGTAATAGTTACCCGAATAATGTTCAACCCTCTTGTTTTATGATACATTGCTCATAAAGACTACTTAAGATACAGACTTTTGTCAGTGATGATTATCGTTTAAAGTTTTCTAATTAAACCATAAATATTTCTCAAATCTGTTTTGTATAAAATTGATTATGATTAGTATAAAAACATGCCTAAAAATTAGAGTTAATTACATAAATCGTCCTTGTGGCTATGCCCAAATTGCATGTCTCGTCTTAAAAAGGAAAAAATTACACTAGTTATCCCCATGGTTGACCAAAGTGAGTTGACCAACCCTTTGACCCTAATCCCATCCAATATTTCGTTAATGTCAAGGGTATTTTCGTCACTTTATAGCAATAAGTAAACCGCATGGACCAAGCATGCAACATTTTAAACCCAACTTTTTCTTTCTTTAAACGGTTGTGTGTGATCAATTACGCACTGAAAACCAAAAGTCATTTCCACTAAAAACCGCCCGATTCATACGAACCCTAATTGGCAACTATTAATGAAGATGGTTAGAGGTAAGTGGTTTGTTGATTATTTTATTGTTTTATAAGTGTTTAGTTACTAGTATGCTATGTTTGTTGATTAATCAAAATGGTCTAGTTTGTTTAAATGATGTTTAGTTTGTTTAAATGTTGTAATCTGCCATGTAATTAACTGTTTGTCCTTCCTCTGTAATCTACTTGTTTGATTCTTTTTGTCCTTCCTCTATAATCGACTTGTTTGGTTGTTTTTGTGTATAATAATACTGATAGGTTTTCTTATGTAACTTGTTAACTGCCTTTGTTTAGTTACTAATACTGATAGGTTTTCAATCAATGGCATTTTTTATAATGGTCTCTGGTTATATGTCTTTGTTTAGTTACTAGTGTGGTAATCGTCTCTGGTTATATGCCTTGTTTGTTCTAGTTAAAAGGTGAGTGTAAAGAAATGCATTTTTTTGATATTTGATCTAATTGACCATCTGTTATGTATTGACTTTTTGCACTATTTGTAGATGTCAAGGGAAAGGGGGAGGCAATTATGAACGGTTAGTTTATAGCATTGTTCTGCTATAATATTGGCCCAATTGACTCTCTATTATGTTTGATTTTTTGTTATCATTGTAGATAAAAAGCAAGAGTTAACAGTAATTAAGCAGGTGGATGATCTTGAAAAGAGGATAGAGAATTTAGAAGCAATTTTTCCCACTTAAGAGATAAAAAGCTTAAGAAAAAAGGTTAGTCAATTAAGGTTTTTGATTCATTTTAGTATGATGTGTTTGGAACACACTATATTGAACCATTTAATTTTCAAAACATTTTAGTATGATGTGTTTGAGTATGCTTATACATCTTTGCAGAAGTGGTAGTATCAGATGATGACAAATCTTCAGATCATGACACATCTAAGGACTCACAGGATTATTTGTCAAAAGATTCTAGTGAAGATTTGATCAACTTTTTGTCTAGTCGTGATCCTCAATGGCAATTCCCTAAGCAGAGTCATGAAGAAGAGCCAAAACATGTCCCTATGCAGACTGAGAAAGAAGACCCCTTGTCTATTGATGTCCCTAGGAAGACTGAGGAAGAAGACCCCTTGCCAATAGATGTCCCTATGCAGATGGAGGAAGAAGACCCATTGCCACTTGATATCGTCCACCCACTACAAGAAATTGCTTCATGTTTTAGGGATACCAGCAAAATGAGGGGTGGAAGGCGACGTTATAAAGTACTGTTCAATTGTTTCTTGGATCATTAGGACCCATACAGGAAGAGGTAGTTGTGGTCAAGAAACCATACAATTTGGTCAAAGTGACCAATGTCGTTCTTGGGTTAAGAGCTTCAAAAGCAGAAGTTGGATGTTTTGGTTATGGCAGAAGAGAAACTCTTAACTAATTACTTGTATGTTCTGGGATTGTATGCACTAAACTTTAGGATTGTATGCACTGAACTATGCCACTTGGTAATGTATATATGCCTTGAAAGGCTGCTTTTATAATTTCGTACATGTTAGATTAGATGTGGATGATTACTTGTATGTTCAGTTTGTAGTTTGCACTCTGCATAGCATTTGCATTTGAAGTTTGACTTTAGAAAGTCAAACTACAAATGCTAAATGGCATTTGCATTTGAATGGCATAAGCATTTTCATTTTCATATTGTAGTTTGCACTCTACAAAATACATATCCAAACACCCACTTATGCAGTCAAACTGCTGCATTATGCAATTTGCAGTCAAACTGCATAGCATTTGCATTTGAAGTTTGACTTTAGAAAGTCAAACTGCAAATGCTAAATGGCATTTGCATTTGAATGGCATGAGCATTTGCATTTTTAGTTTGTAGTTTGCACTCTGCAAAATACATATCCAAACACCCACTTATGCAGTCAAACTGCTGCATTATGCAATTTGCAGTCAAATCATAGCAATTACAATTTGCTGCATTATGATATGGAATGAGGTGATTAGGGCCTGTATTTATAAGCTAAAAATGGGCCAAAGTGCACTGCACAAACTTATTTGTGCGCCGCACATCGGGTGTTAATGCACTTAGCATTTAATTGCATTTAATTTTTCCTCAAACTAAAAAGTGCGCCGCACTTTGGCCAAAACCGTCTCACTTTATGCATATTCAGCAGTTAGCCTTTTTCATGATTTTAGATAATTGAATTCTCTTTCCGTGGCTGCTTGAACCAACTAAAACGAAGTTCGTATGACCGAGTTATGGCCAAAACAGTGAACAGGTGTCGGGAGATCATTAACTTGAGTTATTTCTTCGTTTAAGCTTCAATTCTTCGTGTAATCTTCCGTATTCTTCCACGACACATATCATAAACCTATAATAGCAAATATACTTGATTAAGTACCAAAAGTTCACGAGAAATGATCAAATAAATGCAAATAACGCCGCCGAAAACATGTATAATTTAGGCGTTATCAAATCCCTCCACACTTAGCTATTGCTTGCCCTCAAGAAATTAAAGCGAGAAAACAAGATCATTTATCGTGACGTGGGAAAAAAAATCATTTTTAGCATTAACAAGTGTTTACCAGTTTTATAACTTTTCAGGCATAGACATATAACAAAGCACCTCACATAGGGAAAGTGTTTGTTTTTGAATTCACACGAGTCACTCAGATAGGGTTTTATATTTGTGAAGTCACTCAATTGCACAGACATAATCTAGGTCGCTACCATATGCTTGTACTAGACACATAAACATGCCCGTTGCGGCGTGAGCACCTAGACAGAAATCTCAAAGAGGCAAAACGTGATAACGATAGAGGTGAGCAGCATAACTTGATTCCATGTGCCAGAACTTTGCCTTATACTTTGAACTTTTATTATTTTTTTTCTTTTCTCTCTTTTTTTTCTTCTTTTTTATATTTTTTTTCATTCCAGATACTGCGATAACTAAGGCTGGCACAAAACTTCTTCTTCATCGAGCAGATTTTTCTTGCTCTTGGGATACTTTGGGGATCTCAACACTAAAAGCGAGTGCTACAGATACATGATTGCATAAGGATTTATTTCACCTCTTATCATACGACTTTGTCTAAAAATTAACCTCACTACGGTCTAGTAAATGATGATCAAGCTCAAGTTCTGGAGCTACTAAATTACCGGCCCACTCATATAACTTTATACCAATACCAATGTTCCAGAAAAGGTGACAAATACCATATGTATACATCCGTAACAACGGAATAGACACATATGACTGAATTCAACCCTAACTCGAACAAGCTAAAGGCAAAAATTATCTTGGGTATCAAAGATGGATATCCGAATTCCTTAAGATCTAGAAGTGAACCTTATAATTTAAGTGGGTTGATTTTGTGCTTGTTAAAATGTCAATCCGGGTGGATTTTCCCTACTAAGCGTATGTATTTTTTAAGTTTTTAGAAAAGCAATTTATAAATTTATAAATTTTCCAGAAAATATCATTTGAAAGTTTGAAAATTTCTGCAGGGAAAACATGGAGGGATATGATTAATTTTTCCCATTTGCTACCCCTCCACACATAAGTTGAACATTGCCCTCAATGTGAGAACTGATAAATATAGAAAATAGGGAAAACAACAAGGTAAAACACTACTTTCCGGAGGTTTCAAATTCCTTAGTTGAATTCATAAAATTAAAGCGAGTGCATCTATAAACGAAAAACGCCAAGCATGTGTATTCTACCACATGTAATATAATACTCCAATTATATAAGTTTCCAAGTGTAAAATGCCAACCACCAATCCAAGCTCCACGTGTTTTATTTAATCTGCATAAATACTAAAGCGCACTTTTGTAGGCACCACGGTTGCATTTAGCGTATGCAACAAGCCTTTAAACCCCTCGGTATCCTGAGTGGACGAGTTATAGTCTCGTGAGGGTTTCCAGTGAACACACCACAAAGTTTGAAATATTCTTTTTGGATGCAGAAATCGAGTAAGAAATACACGGGCTCATGCACATCAAACTTATCAAACTGCAAAAAATACTTGTTATATATATATATATATATTAGTCTTTTATAGGTTTATTATTATTTACTATTACTACTATTATTCTTTTTTGTTATACTCAACTTGATTCATGATACCTTGACAATACGGTTCAAGTGGGAATGATCCACCGTTAAACGTTGAGGGTATGGAGTCTTTGGTATATACTCACGAAACGGACATTCTTTTGTTTTTACCATGTGATAGCCCTTTTTGATGTTTTAATAGGTTTATCTTTTTAGATTTTATTGTTAAAGATGAGGTGGTGGATCTTTTTGAATTTTTGAAGAATCATCAATAGAACTTTCTCGCTCCCGGTGAATCTATGTATTATACTTGCTCGGTTTGAGCTTGAGGAGGAGGTTGTGGTTCAGTCCAATTGGTTTGTTCTGAAGAGATGTTTTGAGACTTCTCCCACACATCTATTTTTCTTTCCATGTTTTTAATTTTAGTTTGGAACTTATTTTCGTTTTTCTTCATTTTTATAATTATATCGTTAACATTGTTTTTGAAAAACATATTTGTAACTCTTTTACCATCCAAGAATTTAGTCATTAATTTTTCAAAATCAGTTTTAGATTGAGGTTCTTGGTTGACTGTTTTAGACTCTTTGTTAGGTAAAACACCGGTGGTTTTACCATCGTTTTTGGCAAAAAGTTTATCATGAACAGTTCTCATGCTATGGATACATCTTTTGAAATCTTCTAGATCATTTTTCACATCATTGTTTAATTTCTCACCCACGACTAACCCCGATCACTCTCAGAATCTATTACGATCCAAATGATCACGCGTTAGCGCTAAGTGAACCGTACGACACAACTCGACACGATATATCACACACGCCCTCAGCTTCAAGTGCCTAAAGCAACCGCATATAAGGTTCCTCTGAGCGATTTCTCAGATATAAGTGCCTAAACCAACCGCATATAAGTGCAACCTTAGTATCTTCCTCTTCAGCCAACTTTTTGTTTTTCTCTTCTGTTTCCCATTCCTCTTGAACCTTTCTGGCTATCTCTTCATCATTAGCAAGCTGAGCAAACTTTCTTTCAGCTTCATTAACCCCTTCAGATTCAGCATCTGACTCAGCTTCTTCTTCAAGAACTTTTTTGCCTTTATCTTTAGGATCAATTTTAGGAAGTGGCTTCAATGTTAACAAGGATCTTGTTGATGTAGGCCTTGGTCTATTAGAGTCTTCAACATCTTTAATCTCAACTCCTTTTTGCCTAGCCTTATTTTGGCTCATGGATACCAGAAACTCAGCAATGGTTTCATCATCTCCAAAAACTGTTGGAGTAGCTGTTGGAGTAGATTTTCAACTGAATTTCCATTTTTAAGCTCAGCAGTACCTTCATCAATCTTGTCGGTACTAACTTTTGGCTTGTCAGTACCTTCATCTGGCTTGACGGTATTAACTTGATCTTCAGTACTTACTCCCTTTTCATTGTGAGCATCCTCAGTCTCCATGTAATCTATTGGACCAAAATCATCAGGATCATCAAAAGCTTGATCCTTGTGTGCAGTTGTTTTTAGATTGTGCAGTTTCCTCCCCCTGTTTAGATACAGACTCCTTCTGCATCTACTTTTTCTGCATAGATTTCTTTCCTGCAAATCTTGTCTTCATGGAAACACTCTGCATCCAAGCTTTATGGTGTGTGATCATAGGTCTGGCCTTCTTCTTAAGCTTCTTGATATGTGCCTTCAAATCTTTAATTTCTTTAGCTTGAATTGTGACCTGTTTACACAAAGAAATACAAAGATCATATACACTTTGGAGTGTCAGGCCATCCTCATTCCCTGATAGGGATTTATCACTGGATGACTAACCTCCATGATTCCCACCAGAACCCTCTGGATTGGAATCAGGAATAGGGATTTAAGAAGAAGGTCTCTGAGGTGGGTCAGGTTGTGACTCAGGTTGGTCTTCACTTAGGTGAGGAGGAGAGGGTATTGGTTGGGATTCAGATGGTCTTTCCGAAGCTTCACCCTCACCCTCTGTTGGTTGAACCAACATAGAGTCAAATAATGGTGTGACATTCCCTGAAAAGTTTTTACCCTTTTTAACCATAAATGACAAAACCTTACTAGTCAGAGGATTAATAGGGAAGTAATCTAAAGGAACAGGCACATTCTTTAACCTTGTAGCCAAAAAGACTGAAATAAATCTTGGATACATGACAAACCTTTTTTGTGCATCCAAGTGTCTCATCATACCATCAAAAATTAATTTTGAAAAATTGTATTTTTGATTAGTTGCTAAACAAATCACTACTGTGGCAATATAGTGGAATTTATGATCCCACTAATACTTTTAAAATTATGCATGATCATGGTATGAAAAAGAAATTTCCATTGAGGTGAAAATAGGGCTTTGTTAAATGTTAAGACAGTTAGGTCCCCCTCATACCCCATTAGCTGAATAGTATCAAATATAGCCTGATTGTTCAAAGTATCTATCCCATCAGCATCATCAAAAAGAAGATCACTTCTTATTGAAGCTCTGAGAATAGTTACAGGCTTGCCAGCAACTGTGGCAGTAATATACCTAACATTGTTAATTGTTTTGTATTTAGCAGACATCCAGAACTGTTCAACAAAGGTAGTAGAGACTACTGTACTTACAGTGAGAGCATAGTAAATTGAGCTTCGTGTAAGAAAGTCCATAATCTCATGGAACTCAGTATTTCCATCAATCTTCTCTAAATAAGCAATCATGTTGTGTTTAGGGCATGATTCAAAAGCTTTCATGCTTGACGAATTGATGGTTGCCGGTGATGAAAAGATTAGGGTTGTTGAAAGAGAGCGATTAGGAGATATTAAGGAGGGAGGGGGGGGTATATTGGGGGGGGGTTTTGCAATGGGAGGGATGGGGTGATTGGGGAGGGTTGATGGAGCAAACCCATGATCAAAGTAACCGTCTAATTTACGACTTTAACCTCTGGCCGGTATTTTCAGAATCGGGGGAATAAGGAGTTAGAGAGGGTTCATCGTAGGTAGGGGAAGTGGTATTATTAGGCCAGCATAATCGCTATGTGGGTCTAATGTGAAGTTTAGAATCCTTTGATTTATACAATTTTTTAAACCCAACTACATTAAAAGAGAAGTATATGGACAACAAGAGATATTTAGTGCCAATCGATAGCGCTATTCAATTGCACTCTAGAAAATAAATAATTCTAAGTGAAAAACATTTACCATTGCAAGATTCCTCTACGCACATAACATCCCATACAAATATAACACACAAAATCATCTTGCGGCATCCACCTTAACTAATGCAGCCATTAATTGAATCATAATACCGAGTCCAATGTTAACAAATCAAGAGAAAATTTAAACCTGCTAAACTTCACCAAAACACACTTTGGTTTAAAGTCAGATACATTGTCATCACAAATGTGAATAATTTAGCACCTGGATAAATTTACTTCTCATCAAGTCATCAAGCTAATGAACCAGTGTTGCCATAATTCTCAATATGTCTTCTTGTTTTGTGGAGTGAAATACTGATTCCTTTACAATGCATATAGTAACTTCTCATTACACACATGTAGATCTTTGCTGTTCATACACATTGCAACCATAAACGTCTCAAACATTCATCTATTTTGAGATCCCTCTCTAAAACTTGCCACACTATAGCAACACATTTAAACTCAGACAGCAACATATTCTGCCCTATAGTAGAAGTAGCCTAACTCTTGTCTTGTTTCTTCTTAGTAACACTTCACATGAAATAATTCACTCTGCCAAGAGAATGGACAACACCCCTGTGCCGATATCCTGTCAAGATTTGCTCAGCATGTCACTATCTGAGTAGGCTGCTAGCTTAAATCACTGGTATATACATATAACTCGGATTTCTCTACACACATAAATGCTATTTTTTTCAATAGGCCACACAGTCAGATACCAATGTGACTAAAATGTACGCAGGATAAAATAAAACAGCCACACTTGAACTCATTTGTGTGACCATTTCATTAATCTCATCATTGTCCACTACATTTTAAATATTTCAATAATAGCGCGTAGAGTACTGTAATTTTTATGAGGTTGATTATTTCGTCACATTATACTCTGGGACACGATGTGACAGATACAAAAACAGTTTATGAAAATATTACAGTCACACTATATATCTTACTCCCATATGTGACAAATTATATGTCACCACAATTTAACAGTGTGACATAATCCATAATGGGTACACTAAAAGTAATTAATGATTATGGGCTAACTATCATATATGTCAAGTATTGTCAACAACATATTTAAAAGGACTGGCAATTTTTCTACTTGCCTGAATCATTTTCAGCCACAATCAATTTGAGAAACATGTGAGACAACTGAAAAGTAAGTTATGATAGGAATTAGCCACATATACATTAACTTGTGACACTAATATATGTCAACATCACTTGAAATAATGTGACCAAGCAGTGTGATATTATGGTATCAACACTAATCCCATAAGACATGAACAAAAGTTCTTATTCTTAAACACCAAAAGTTAGATTTTCAATCTCGCCGCTTTGTTTTTTTCTAAGGCCCCCATGCTCACCCTCTCCCCAAAAAATCAAAACAAAACCCGCTTCGTTACCAAAAGAAACTCAACACCACACCTCTTCTTTACCTTTCCATTTCAACCTTCACATAACATCTCTCCTTTAAAACCCAAACAATCCCCTAACCCTAACCGGCTCTTCATCTCACAGCCGTTCTCCTCACTACCGTAATTTCGCAATAACCAACACCAATTTCTTTAGTGTTAATTTATCTTATTCAGGTATTTCCCAATTCACATTCTTTTTTCTTTCTTATAATTTATAATTTATTTATCTATTCCTATCCATTTTGCTCGTTGTTGACTGATTGAGATATGCTTTTAACATAATTGGTTGAGTTGTGTTTCTACAAATCTAATAATAATATATGATTTTTTTATTTAAAGGAATAAGTATTGCTTGATAAATTGTTTATGTCAAATTCAGAGTGATTGCATAAGACTAAACAATCCCTCGTTTGAATACATATTAATATTAAATAAGTTGTGTTTGATAATTTGGTTGGTCATGTGGGACTAAGCTACTAACTATACCGCATTGATCATGGGAAGGCTTTTTCTTTTTGGATAATTTTAGTTCCATTCTTATTGCTTGTTGTTAGTCTTTGTTCTTTATCATTTTTTTCAATAAGCTTCTTTAGGTTTGATTAGTTGGGTTTGTTTTTGTTGGTACCGTCTCACTTTTACTTAGAATTGATTAGTTGGGTGGTGGTGGGGGAGGGAGGGATGCCATTGTATTGTATCATTTTGTACTCATTATTTTTGGTTCTAAAACTATTTATTGCCTTCTCAAAAACAAGTATAATAATTGTCGTTTTCGACATTCTTGTCTATTATTTTAAACCCTCATACTTCTCGGTTAGGTGTTGGGATGTAGTTAAAAAAACACATTTACACGGCTTTTTTAAAGGGATGTAAGATGTTGCTTATTGAAATAAGACATGTATAGAGATTTATGTTTGGATTGCGTTTTAAACGGCTTAAATGCATATAATATGGCGGGTTTGGATTGCTTTGTGAACATGGCTTATAATAGAGACCAACGGTAACATACATATACTTTACTGAAATCACCACGGCTTCTCCTTTTGTGACTTTGCAATATAGTGTAGATTTTATGTTTTTACTAAAATATGCTTACATAAATAGCTCTGATTTGGTCCTTTGGAGGCTTGAGTTGTGACGATCTAAGATAAGATGCCAAACACCATGAATAATACTTTATGTAATGTAAAGAATAGGCATATGTCATACAATGCTAATGAAAATAACATCAGCAAAGCGTTAATACAACAAAGCAATAGTTGTGGTGGATTTTTATTAGTTTTATGTTAACTGATGATGCAAAGCAATAAATAACGTGTGTGTCATGGCTTAAGTGATTTTATAAGTTATTACAGGTATTTACTACTGAAAGCCTCAATGTGATCTACATGAATGTTCTTTGGGCCATTTGGCTCTCTATTTCTTCTCTCTTAATAGAATGTATGAATGGAGGTATATTGTTCATCATTAGTATCCAACAGTTGAAACCCATCCTAAATGTGAATTTTTATTAACATTTGGATTATTAGTTGTACCAAATATGTATTTGTAATCTATTTAGCACTTACAAATATAAATTATAACAAAGAAAGTAAAATTTGCTTTGGTTTTTCTGTGGATGGCAGGTTGTTGTTAGTTGTGTTTAATCTGTGGGTCTTTTATTTTATCTCAATAATTGGCACGGCAATTTTGGCAAGTAGCTCAGAAGTGCCATCAGTATTAGAGTTCTTGCAGCACTTGATCACCGAAGTTTCTATTTTAAGCAGCAAGATTCAAAGGATTTGAGCACAAAATGTAAGTGAATCTTATTTCTACTAGTTATGGTTTTTTTCTTATACTGAAGATCCTTTATGTTTCTCTATTACTATAGGCTTAGTGGCTGAGATAAAAGAAACAAAGGAAAAGAGCCAGAAAGATGATGATGTGCTCTATAGTGTTGCTGCTGGAAGTAGACACTCTATGTGCCACATCTTGAATATGACTTGACTGACAAGGATATTCATGTTGATTTATTTAAAATTATTAAGTATTTGTGTGAAGAGGTTTGCTCTACCAAAGAACAAGTGAATCAAGTATTGAAGCTTTGGACTACCTTCTTGGAGCCAATGCTCTATGTTCCTTCTCGACCTGAAAATTCTGATAATGTCGAAGATGTCGAGATATCTACACGTGGTGCAACCAGAAATGAAGGTGAGAGTGATGGAAGCCCAGGAGCTGATAGTGTTACTTTTAATAATGTCAAACAAGGAAAACCAGCTTGCAATGGTGATGATAATGTTTCACCAAAAAGAGTAGATTCAAGCAAGGTAATTATGGTAAATGGTGGTACTTTACCCAAAGAAGATGGATCAAGAGTAGAAAAAGATTTTAAGAACATAAGTATTAGGGATAAAGCGCGAGCCGTTGGTGTTGTAAAAGATAATGTTCTTCCCAGAAGTAGCACGGAGTTATCTGGTAAGTATACTTGACATTTATCATGTATCTAACTTTGATTTGTATTGGTCTGTGTAGATTGATTGTGAAGGCATCAGCTGACTGATGGATGCTAAGAGACTAATGGCGAATTACGGGGTTAATGTGCTTCTTATAAAAACTGTGATGGATGCTAAAGAGACTAATGGAGAATTGTGACGTTAATGTGCATCTTAATTGTACCTCAACAAAACACCGGGTTCATTTTGGATTCTGATATGGAAGGAAAGAATGAGGAGAGCTACAAGTTCCCCATAGCCGTGCAACAGTAAGATTTTTTTGCATTAGCATATAATTCACCTCTATATCTATAAAGGTTAACACAACTATTACTCGTATTACACTCTTGATGAAATAAATGGATTTTCTTTCAAACCCATTAAAAAGCTCGAATACACTCTTGAATTGCATATTTATAAAAAATTACAGGTCTTTTAATAGTTTGTGGTCACAGGATGTTCGTGGTGATCCAGATTCAGGCATTGGCGGTCATTGGCGGTCTTCAGATTCAGGTATGTATAAGTTTATATTAATACTGCGTGCATTGGCGGTCTTCAGATTCAGGCGTGCATTGGCGGTCTTCAGATTCAGGCATGCTTTTACTAAGAATGGTATTGCATGTATATACTTAGAAGGTATAAGTTTATATTAATACTGCTATTAGTGATATTAATATAATATTGGCCTTCAAAGAATTCATATGTTTATGCTGCCAAGAAATTAGTGCTGCCTTCGTGGTTAATACTGTTCGAATACAAGAATGTTAATACTATTTGGTTCTGCACTTTGCATTAAACATGGATACAGTACATGCATTCTTTTATGAGAACCTTCAAGTCACAGCCTTTGAAAATTAGTACTGCTCGCTGCCAATACAACATTAGTACTGATCCTTGAAAATTAGTGTTGTCTTTGTACTGCTCCTTGAAAATTAGTGCTGCCTTTGAAAATTAGTACTGTTCGCGGCCAATACAACATTAGTACTGCTGCCTTTCGTGATATATAGGCCTTTCATCATACCATATGTGATATAACACATGTATATCTGTGTATGAAATTCTTGGTTGATATCTTTATCGTCCGTTATTGCAGGCCCCCCTCATCATGATTTCTCTTTGATGGACATTCTTCCAGGAAAGTCGACAAGGTACGCAATTTAGAAAACTTCTTTCACATAATATACTTGCATCAAATCCTGGATTACCATTACGATTAAGGACATTCATCTTCTTATACATAATATCCGGTGCAATTTATCCCACTAGACAATAACTTCGCATAAAGATTATTTTAAGTTTAGTATTTTGTGATGCTTAATCGTCCGGTTCATGTTTGTTTTTGCTGTTGCAGCTATATTTTGGACTCTTGGTATTCGTTGGGTAAGATCTTTTATATTTGGATGAGATGACAGCAATAGCCGAACTTCAATAACAATTCACAGGACACGTCAGATACTATTGTAAGTGTTTCAAGTATAATTAAGAGCATTATAGCTCTTATTATTTGATTAGCAAGTTTCTCTATTGAAAACACATGTATACTGATTACATTTTGGGAGTGTAGCTCACATGGTAGAGCGCTCGCATTGCATGCGAGAGGCACGGGGTTCGATTCCCCGCACTTCCATATTATAAAATTCATGTGGCCATTGGGGGAACAATAGTCACACAAAATACATATTTACTTGAGTTTACAAAGCATATGGTCACACTTATTAACGCTTTTGGCCACTTTTTGGTTACTTGTATGTGACTAAATCCCCACAAAAAACATGCTTTGTGTGACTAAATCATAGCAAAGGCCACACAAACATAAAGATCATGTGGCCATTGGATGAACATTAGTCACACTTATTAACACTTTTGGTCACTTTATGCTTAGTTGTATGTGACTAAATACCCAAAAAAACATGCTTTGTGTGGCTAAATATTACAAAAGGTCACACAAACTTCAAATTCATGTGGCCATTGGATGATCAATAGTCACACAAAATACACATTTCTTCAATTTAAACACCATATGGTCACACTTATTAACACTTTTGGTCACTTTATGCCTAGTTGTATGTGACTAAATACCCAAAACAAACATGCTTTGTGTGGCTAAATATTACAAAAGGTCACACAAACATAAAATTCATGTGGCCATTGGATGAACAATAGTCACACAAAATACACATTTCTTCACTTTAAACACCATATGGTCACACATATTAACACTTTTGGCCACTTTATGTTTAATTGTATGTGACTAAATACCCAAAACAAACATGCTTTGTTGGTTGTACATTGTTTACAGTCACTAAATTATACCTATTTAGTCACACAAAAAACGTGGATACGGACACTAAAGCTTTCTTATGTGTGACTAACTCGAATGCGTGACCGTAGGTGACCTACGGCCGCGCGACCTTTTGTCACACACAAAACTTTTCGCGTGTGTGACTATATGTATATAGTCTTATCGAAATGCTTATTAAACGTGGCTTTTTCTCCCTCTGCTTTATTTCACCCCAAATTTTTTCCCTTTTCGCTTGTTTCACTTTTAATAAGGTTCTAATAAGTACTAGCTAGCATTTTTAACTTAGCTTAGTAGTATTAAGTTTAGCCTAGCAGTAATAAGTACTTTAACCAGTTCTAAACATCATAACTAACACCTGAACTTCAATAAACATCATAACTTTCATTAATTAGGATTATCCAGCAAAACTTCTATACATCCACAACGTAATCAAGAATGATACAAACTGAACATTAATAAATACTAAACAACACTTACATTGTCCCACAAAAACAAAGAAAGCCAAACCCCTTCCTAACCCATAAGAGCAGGCTTTATTGAAACTTCTTTAGCTGGTTCTTCATATCTGTTGTTTGATGAATTTAATAAGCTTCAGTGCCATAGTACTGTCATCTTCACTTTCCAATTTCAACTCTAACATCTGCAACAACACTTTCTTCATCAAAGGGTACTTCTTCTCAACTAGCAAGTGAATGACCATTTCAGTGTCAGTCTTCAGAGTATGAACACTAGATGATTTATGTAACTTCCAGCTCACAATATTCTACTTCTCTTGAGATTCCCAGAAATCATCTTCTTCATTTAGATGGAACATTATTGTCAAATCTCCCCAAAGTATTAAATCAAATCCTTCAAGTATCTCATCTTGATATTTATCAATCACTAGCTGGTATAGAGCAGATAAATCATCTCTGTCAAAAAATAGATAAGACTCTGAATAATACACTAAAGTACTTTTTGCTTCCATTTAATCTGGTAACTACATTCATATTGATCTCCTTTGGAACCTCAACTTCATCATGTAATGATTTCGGTCCATAATATGCAGAGTTCTATGCAATGATTGGAGACCTTTGATCAAGTATCTCATAGTCCACTTTCTTATGCTCATCAAAAGCAATGATCAAAAACAGATCTAATCCTCTTTTTTTTTTCATACTCGTCTTCCTCATTAGCAGTTGATTGACCCAAACTTCCTCTTCTTACCATTGAATTCTGTCTCCCTGGACTTCTTG
Organism: Tanacetum coccineum; assembly: GCA_026074375.1. NCBI lineage: Eukaryota > Viridiplantae > Streptophyta > Magnoliopsida > Asterales > Asteraceae > Tanacetum > Tanacetum coccineum. The sequence continues at coordinate 7,183 of BQNB010036766.1, read as the reverse complement.
ATTGGTGCTCAAATCTCTCCTGCTTGGAGTTGTTGGTTCCTTTGCCTGCTCCTCTGTAACTGGAACCTCCTTAACTTCAGCTCCCATAGGTACAAAGTTTGCTATACTTCTGACCAACCTCTCATATTTTGCCTTGATCTCTTCATCAGATAACTTCTTCAATTGTGCAAAAGTCCATGATCCTTGATGCTTCAGATAGGTGGACATGCAGGTTCTTTGTGGAGTTTGTGTCATAGGCCTGTTTCTCCTTGCCTGAGCTCTCTGTTCAGCAAAGAACTTCTTTCTCTGATTTAGTAAGTTCACCATCCTTGTTGCAAAGTCTTCTCCAGGCTCATTTTCTCCTAGAAGAATCTTGGACAATTCTGCATTTGACTCAACGTTAGCCCTAATGATGTCCCAATCCTCCTCAGTGTAATACTTAGCTGATTCTAGCACTTCAGCTTGTCTTTTCTTTTGTTGCTCAGTCATTTCTTGCTCCTCTTGCATTCTTTGAGCCAACAAACGATCTAAATGTATTATGCATGCTCTGCTTCTTGTTTAGCCTAGTTAATCTCATGGGCTTCCTCTAATCCAGCTCTTTCGTACTCTTAGTTGTTTTTCGAGTTTTTTTGGAGGGGGAACAATCTCTTCAACCATTGGAGCTTTGCCTTCTCTTTGTTCCTTAGCAGATTCTTCCACATCTTCAAAAACAATTGATTTTGCCTTTGATGTCTCACTCATCTACACAAGGGTAGCTGCAACTGTAACCTCATCATCTTCAAGAAGTGTTGTTGTTGTTGTTGTTGGAGGTGTTTTGGTTCAACGGTACTAACAGATGCACCATCATTAACTACTTCTGCAGCAGCAATAACCACTTGCTCTGCATCTCCTTCAACATGTGTTATACCTCATCCCGAACAACAATCAAACCCAGCATCAAAGTCTTCTTCTCTGAATTAATCCTGCGATTTCAAATTCCTCCCATGTTTTGGAGGCATCTCTTATCCAAACTTCTTCTTTTGAAAGTACCGATCTTGTAAGAGTTTTAACCCCTAGTTCTTGATCTTTTCCTCTTTTCCTACTTCTTGCATCTCTCTTTTAAGATAGCAATCTCCTTTGCTTGAGCAGTCATTGCCTTCTCCAGATCAAGAACCATGTTTGACAATTTTCTGCCTTTCCTAGGTTTTTGGGTCTTTTGTGGTTGTGATGATGATGGAATATCAAATAAATGTTCTTCATGAAAGGATGATTGAAGCTATGGAGGTGTTGGTTGGGGTTTTAGAGGCGGTTTAGTCTTGAACCTTCACCCTTCTGCATGAATTGCCAACATATTTTGAAACAAAGGTGTGTTTTTGCCTGAAAAATCTTTGCCTTTCCTTCTTATGTTTGCAAAAACTTTTTTAGTAAGAAAAGGTTGTTTATAAATGTCTTTAAGTACATAAATATTTTTTATTTGATTGTTCAAAAATAGTTGTAAAAACCTTTGGAATTCATCAAAAAAATTAGATTTAGGGGATCAAGTTCTCAAACATCATCAAAAATTAATTTTGAGAAATTAAACTTTTGACCCTTAGCTAAACAAATAACTGCTGATGCTACATTTATTGAAAATTCATTCCAAGCAGTTGATTTTGAACTCAAGCAATGTAGGATGGTATGTATAAGATACTTCCAGTGAGGGGAAAATAAAGCCTTTTTCAAAAGAAAGTTTATCATAATCTCTTTCATATCCCAATCAATGCAAGCTTTTTCCAAAATCTCAAACAGTTGTTAGATTAGACAAGTAGCACCATCCCTTATCATTAAAGTGAAGATTATCCTAATGAGAGTCTGTTACTGCTTACACTCTTGCCAACAACCTTGGCATATATTTGTGTTTCATTATTAGATGTTTTGGTCTTTACAGTAGACCAAAACTGCTTAATGTAAGAAACATATATAGTGGGATTTACAGTTAATGAATATCTAATAGAGCTAGCATTCAGAGTCTATATGTCTTACAAAATCATCATTCCCTTCTTTTTTTGTCATAGATAACGCCACCATATTTATGTAGTTTTCAAAAGTCTAAGTCCGCCATGGAAGATTAATGGTTGTAGTCCGCAGGTTCAACCCATCGTTATTTTAGGGTCGGTAAACAAAAAAAACCCATATAAGCTCAAAGTATAAGAACAGATTCTGGTAACTTGACATTTACTTAAGAACAATTTAGTCCCTTAAGTCCTTAAACTTATCATTTACTTAAGAACATTTTTTAGTTGCAATTAATATAGATGGTTGAGGCCCATTTCCCCTTATAAATATCACCCATTACCAGAACCACTAATTTCATTTCCTTTAGCAGTTTATGAGAAGATGACTTAATTAAAGGAACATATATAAGAATACTTACTAGTGGTGACGGGAGTGGTGGGTCTATGACGGGAGAGTGACAGCGACGAGACGTGATGAGAGCTGTGGTGGTGACGGGATTTGTGGTGAGATGAGAGGGAGTTATGGCACGGTTATTTTGGCCTATTGATCTTCCAGGAGGAGTTGTTTCTGTGCTTAATTTGGTACAGGATTCATGAAATTTTTGGGGGGAATACATTGTCACGAATTTTACAAAATATTTCACGACAATATCAGAGGAAAATACCTTTAGCCACGATAATATAGCAAAGGTTGAAAAAATCGTGACTCGATAGCCGGACGGTCGACCTCTCAGTAGCTTGTAATCGTTCTAGGCGGGATTAATCAAGAAAATACTTTTAGCCAAAAACTCCTGCCAAATACTCCCGCCTAATACTCCCGCCTAATACTCCCGCCAAATAGGTAATTAACATGGTCATGGGTCATGTGCATTGGGTTGTAGTGGATTATAGCTTCATGTTACGACACATCAATGACTGGTGACAATGGGTAATTTAACATGTTCATTGGGTCATGTGCATTGGTGGTGGTAGTGGATTTAGCTATGTGTAATGGAACCCATGCTATATACGGGATATGACTAATTCATATGGGTCATGGGTCATGTGCATTAGGTCACATTCATTAATAGGTATTTGACATCATATGGGTCATATGCATTGGGTTATAGTTGCTTAGAGTGTCATGATTCCGACCCAATCCATTGACTGGTGACAATGGGTAATTAACATGGTCATGGGTCATGTGCATTAGGTTGTAGTGGATTATAGCTTCATGTTATGACACATCCATGACTGGTGACAATGGGTAATTAACATGGGTCATGGGTCATGTGCATTGGGTTGTAGTGGATTATAGCTTATGTTTGACACCATCCCTTGCTGGTGACCAATGGGTTAATAACATGGGTTCATGGGTCATGTGCATTGGGGTGGTAGTGGATTATAGCTAGTGTAATGGAACTCATGCATGACCGATGATAATGACTAATTCATATGGGTCATGGGTCATGTGCATTAGGTCACATTCATTAATAGGTATTTGACATCATATGGGTCATATGCATTGGGTTGTAGTTGCTTATAGTGTCATGTTACGACACATCCATGACTGGTGACAATGGGTAATTAACATGGGTCATGGGTCATGGGCATTGGGTTGTAGTGGCTTATAGTGTCATGTTATCGACCAATACATGACTTGTGATTGACAATGGGTAATTAACATAGGTCATGAGTCATGTGCATTGGGTTGTAGTGGCATATAGTATAATGGAACCCATGCATGACCGGTGATAATGGCTAATTCACATGGATCATAGGCCATGTGCATTATGTTATCACTGGTCACATTCATTAATGGGTATTTGAAATCATATGGGTCATGTGCATTGGGTTGTAGTGGATTATAGCTTCATGTTACGACACATCCATGACTGGTGACAATGGGTAATTAACATTGGTCATGGGTCATGTGCATTGGGTTGTAGTGGATTATAGCTAGTGTAATAAAACCCATGCATGACAGGTGATAATGACTAATTCATATGGGTCATGGGTCATGGGTCATGTGCATTAGGTTATCACTTGTCACATTCATTAATGGGTATTTAACATCATATGGGTCATGTGCATTAGGT
>BQNB010036765.1:0-49897 GCA_026074375.1 Tanacetum coccineum | reverse complement strand
AATTCAATGCTTGCACAATATGAACAATATAAGTATATGAAATGATAAAGTAAGACAAGAGATAAGAGTAAGAATAATCAAATCACAACACGAGGATTTATAGTGATTCGGTAACGAAGCACCTCTTCGCCCTACTCCACTCCCCGAGCACTGATAAGTGTAAAATACACATATCTATTTATACCAAAAATGACCTTAAATGACCCAAATCAGACTAAAAATGGCAAAAATATACTTGTTTTTGTGTTTTGTGTGTGCAGGTACGGATAAGACAAAAATCACAAGAAAACCGTTAAAAAGGGGCAAACACGGACACGAGAACGAAAGAGCATGCAAGAGCCGGAAGCCAAAGTCAAAAAGTCAACCTCGGTCAACTCTTAAAGTCAACACTAGAAGACAAAAATCCAAAGTTACAAATCTAGTCCCTCAAGTTTCAAAAACTTACACTAATGATCCCTATGCTAAATGGGCCCTAAACCTATCAAAAACAACACTCGGATCCAAAGCCTAATTTCCAAAAGCCCAAAACCCTTTTATAACACTTCACGGGCCATTTCTGTCATTATTTAAAGTTATTTTACAATACACCATCTCTTTACACAAAGAGAGGGACTGGTTTTGTAATTACCCCAAACTCACACCCGTTTTTACCCAATTCAGTTAAACTTAAAAAGGGCGCCAAGAACACCAGACACTATTCATCATCATCTTCATTTTTACCTCAGTCAAAATCAAAGGGGTTTTATTAATTAAGGGTTAAATAAGTCAATTCAAGCAAGCTAGTACAAGATAGCAAGGTTTAATCGTCATTTCAAGCATCCTAATGGTCAAGGCAAGCAAGGAGTCACACGTAGGATTGAGTAAAAGCACAAGAAGAATGGAAATTTACATTGGGATTACTCTCAGAAGTAACACAAGCTGTCACATCACGGATTGCCACGCTGGCAATCCGTGTGTGCACAAACTTGATCAAACGGCCAAGATCAAAGCTCCAATGATTGGGAAAATGGATGGCTATGATTGGCAGGAGCATGTAGAGCAAGGAAGACCTAGAAGGTTCAGAGAAGGGCTATAAATAGCACACACTTTTCACACACACACTATCTAGATTAGCTCTTTAATTTTCAGCTTAATTTTTAGTGTAGTTTATGTAATTTCTTTTAAGCTTTTGTATTTTCTTTTCAAGTATTGTAAGCAAGTTTTTAAATCAATGAAATTAAGTTTTATTTTAAGGAAATCTGTCATAAGCTTTTGTTTACTCATCTTCCCTTTTTACTTTTAAGCTACTTTCTCATAAGATCATTTAAGCTACATCTTAGCTCATTCAAGTATATAAGCTTGCATTTGAGCTTAATAAGTCAACTAATCTATTAAACCTTTCTTGACTATTGGATTATAAGCTTTTGGAAGAGAAGCCTATCATGGAAGGGCTTCTATGGACTTTACTAGCTTATCCATAAAGATAAGCTAGAGCTTGTAGATGCTCAATTAAGCTTATGCTTCTGTTTAGCTGAAGCTTAAAGTAAGTTTTCATTTAATTTCTTATGTTCTTTAATATATAGTTCAATTAGTGCTTATTAGTGTAGATTTGCTTAATTGCTTAAACTAGTTGCTTATTTGTGTTTTTTTATCATCTCTATGTGCTTATTAGTTAATGTTCTTAATCTGTTTTTAGCTCATTAGTTATAGATCTTAGATTCTCAAATTTTGTTTTAAAAATCCATAAAAAACCAAAAAAAAATAGTTAGCATAATATAGATCTTTATTTCCTAACTTTTCAGTTTGTAATTCATGTTAGTTAAGCTGGTTAAAAACTCATTGATATATGGTATAAAGGTTTAGATAAGCAGATTTAATTTTTAAAGCTTTGTGAAATCTGTTATAGTTATTAAGGAGTGTTTGGAATAGGCCTGTTTGACTACTTAAAGTCAAACTTATTTGTGCTTTTTGCTTTAGTCAGTATCATTTGAGGTTAAAAATGAATTGTGAAAGAATTTTAGAGATTAGATTTCAAAATTGAAAGACTTAGGTCTTAATTTGGTGATCTCAGCACCAGGGGATCATTGTTCTTTTTCTTTGTTTGTTTAAATTTGATCTAAGCTTGTTAAGGCTTGAGGTGTGTTTGCTAGTAGTTGTTTAACACTCATTGAGTGTATCAAATGCAGTAGAAACCAAATTGGGTGCCTGCAACTTTGATTTGTACAATTGTTCATTTGCATCAGCAGTGGTAATCAAAGTTACCACTGCTGTCATTTTAGGCTTCATTTTAGTTAGTAATTTTAGGATTTAGGTTCTAAAATTTAAGTTGATTATAGATTAGACATAGCTTAATATAGTTTAGGACTTGCTTTTTATTTTCCAGCTTATTTGCCTAGGTACATTTAGTTTTAAAGTTCACAAAAAGCCAAAAAGACCAAAAACAGTAGTAGTAGTAGTAGTAAGTAGCTTTTTAAATATAAAAATCTAGCTTATAAAATTAGTTCTTAAGCATTAGGATTTTAGCTTATGAGTAGTTCACTTAGTTTGCAGAAGCTTAAGGTCTGTTTTAGTTTATTGAGTTAGTTAGCTTAATTTGAATTTGAGCTTTTTGAGTAATTTTCTGAGTTAGCCTTTTTAATCTTCAATTTTAGTTAGCATTAGGTGTTAGTAGGGATCCTAGCTTGTTAAAACTAGTTTGTAAACATCATAAGCTTCCTAGAATAGTTTTCAGTTTTGAGTTTGAGCTTAATTTGAAGCTTGTGCAAGCTTTTATGTCCAAACAAGCAAAAGTGAGCTCAAACCCTCACTTTCTGTGGACAGCTTATTCTTAAGCTGTTTCAGTGCTTATTTGACATTTTCAGACCAATAGTGTAGTTTTAAAGTTGCTTAGAATAAGGTTTTTAATAAGTGTGGATATTTAGTTTTTGCAAAAAGTGAAAATAAAAAAAAAATAGCAAAAAGGGGGTGTTGTCAGTTTCGAACTCACGACCTCACCCACACAAACCCAACGTGTTAACCAATATGCTACAATAGCTCATCCATTCATGTTTCTTCCCATTTAATTCTTATACTTGTTTTTCTTTTTTTTATTTATAAGCCGTAGCTTATATTAGCTTATTCCCGGCTTATTTGTTTAGCTTCGTCATAGTTCTTATTTTTCTTAAGTCCTTTATAGCTTTTTAGATTTTCCCTGAATTTTTGGTAATTTTCCATAAAGTAGATTATTTTTAATCATTTTTCTTAGGTTTTAATTTCCGAAAATACATTAAAAATAGAAATAATTTTCAAAAAAATACAAAAAAATAGTTTTTAGCATTAGATTAAATACTTTTAGGTTTACATTTAGAAAAATCATTTTCAACACTTTTAGATTATAATTTTCATTTTTGAGCTTTTAATTTTAAGTTTAAAAATAGAATTTTAATTTTAAAAATAGTTAAAAATAGTTTTCTGAGTTCTTATGTTATTTTAGACTTTTCTAAGTTTAAAAATCATTTTTCTTAATTTTTAGAACTTAACTTGCTATTTTCTAGGATTTAATTAGATTAAATTCGTTTTTAATTCATAATAAATTCAAAAATTAATCAAAGAAATATTTTTCTTTTTCTTAAAATTTTCTTTTGTCCTAATTTAGGTTTAGAAATTTAGTTTGCATTTTTAGGAGTTAATTTTAGTATATTTGCTTAATTGTCGCGTTTTATTTGTTTCCCGTTAATTGTTTAAGTGTTTAATTGCTTTTAATTGTTCATTTTAATTGTTGCTTTTATTTAGTAGTTATAGATACTCAAAAATATATTTTCTCATTCAAATCTTAGTCCAAACTAAAGCGAGGATTCAATTTCATAAGTCGTTGGAGAAACGACCCGGGTGATCATTCTTCCTAGTTAAATATACGTATTATATATTATATATATCTTTTAGAGTGAGCTTTTCTTAAGGGAGACTTTAGGAAAGTTCTTAATTGCTCTTTTGGATTATTATATATTACTTTTGGGCTTATGAGTCTATGCGTTGTTTCATATTGGATTATCTTATTTCACATACTTATCAGCTTATATGAACTTGGAAAAACTCATAGGCCGATATTTTCCAGCTGATCAAGTTAGGCTTATGGACTAAAATAAGTCATAGGCTCATGTTCATAAGCTGGAAAAAGATGGCTTATGAGCTTTTTCAAGTTCATAAGAGCATATAAGCCCACAAAATAAGCTAATCCAAACACCCCCTAAAATAAGTCATAGCCTCATGTTCATAAGCTGGAAAAAGATGGCTTATGAGCTTTTCCAAGTTCATAAGAGCACATAAGCCCACAAAATAAGCTAATCCAAACACCCCTGTAATCTTACCTTCGGGCTTATGAGCCTATTTGAATTTCGCGAGAACGATTAAAATTGAATATTAACAAAACTGGCCTACGTTTTGTGGTTTAGTGTAATTGTAGCAATAAGCAGTTATCGACAATTAATGTTCATGTCTTGATGGCTTATTAGCCTGTTTTATTGCTTTACCATGTTGGTTTGTAATATTTGCATTAATGGTTCCTAAAATGGAGAAATTTTTCTATGAAATTGCAGCGGTTTGTTTTAACAGAAATATAGACAAACCATTAAAATGCGTAAGGGTGCAAGATTAGGCATGTCAGAATGATGGAAAACATGGCATCGATGAAAAATCGATAGCCATCAAGAAACCTGAAGTTTCTGAAATTAAAGAGTCCTAAAGAATGAGTGCAAAAAGGTGAGAATAATGTTGGGGAATAGTTCCAGTATTTATAGGGAATCTGGGGAGCGGAGTCTGGGGATCCCCTTTTAAATGGGGGTCGCCCCCTTATTTATTAGGGGAACGCCCTGTATTTAAGGGGGCGCACTTTTTCTAGACGTCCTCTTTTGTCCTATTCAGGGGTGATGTTTTCTGGACCTTTATAGGCCGTTTTAGGTTAGAACCAATTTGAAATTCAAATGTTTATTTGATTATTAAACATTTCTATTTAATTGTAGAAAAATATTTTGTAGGGTTTAATAAAAAGTTTACACCATTTTATAAAAGTTGGAGGTTGGAAATAAAAATTTCCTTTGATCATAAAATGCATTAAGCATTTGTTTATTCATACCTTTAAGTGATGTAATTGTTGAAATGAGAATTTACTACTAAATACTTGTTTACGTTTAATTTTACGTTGAACGTTTTTATATTTTGTGATTATCAAAACGTAAAGATGTGGAAAAATATTATTAATGTTTTTAGGCATTATATTTTATCAACACATGTGTTCATTATTTTTTTGTTTTGCAGGGTCTGACAGATGGTGGGGTGATTATATTCGAGCGACAAGAATCCGAAGGGAAATGGGGGTGCGACAAGTACGAACAATCTTAAAGGCTCGAACAGGTTATAATTTGGCAAAATGGGAGACCATTTGAATGTACTTATATATTACATACCTTATTTGGGTAACCATTGTTACCTGTAGTATGTTCACATTTAGCATTGTCAAGAATAGTTATAACGTGAAGTTTGATTGGTGGTGTTGTTATACAGGCCTGTAAAAATAGTCACCTGAACTACAGAGACAAATGGTATGTACTTAAAGGCCTGTATATAAGTACATTCAACGTAGCACCCGCACTGTATGTCGTATCCACCTGATCGGGTAAGTTCATCACTTCTTAAGGTCTATGTGAATTGGAAGTAAAGTTAATTACTTCTATAGATAAAAAAGTACTTTATCTGTTGAAATGGTTTGAAACAGATTGTTGCGGATGTTATCATTTTTGAATATGTTGAGTAGGGTATGTATGTGTTAAAATGAGTTATAATGGTTTTAAGTATGATGATTTGTAGGTTGAAGAATTGCAAGTCTTTTGAAGAACTGAAGGAAGCGAGAACACGAGATAAAGAGCTTTTTGAGCAAACTAAAGAAGAGAACAAAAAGCAATATGAAGAAACACTTAATTCTCAAGCCTTGACAATGAAGGAAGAAATGATGAAAGAAGCGAGTGTAAAGATTGCCGAGATGTTTGCCCAATATACAAAAGAGCCTCCCATTCCCCCTCCCTATCAAACAATATGTTGCATTTGGTTAAGCTTTTGATACTCTCTAACTTTGTAACTCGTAACATGAGTTAAATAGAATGCTTTTGACGACGTTTATGATATTTTGGATATTTAAATGATTACTATATTTGGTTTGATTTGTGTATTTAGAGATATAATGTTTTAAACTATTTGTATTATAGGATAAAATTCGAGGCTGACCAGGGGCTAAATAACGCTATTAAAAAAATGTGAATGTTTTGCAACAGATTTGCATCCGTATTAATGAAAATTTTAGTTGTTGCAAGATGTTGTGGTTGCAAAAGTTGCCAACCGTAGCAAAATTTAACCGTTGCAAATTATATGTTGATGCAAAAAAAATATTCGTTGCAAAATTGTTGAAAAAAGTCTTCGTTGCAAAAATAGTATGTATTTCCAACGAATTATCTTTTGTTGCAAAACGGTTGCAAAAAGTTTTATGCCTGTTGCAAATCAAATTTGCATGGAGCCTTTTTATAATAGACAGAATCCGTTGCATTTTCGTTGCAAATAGGCTTTTGCAACGGATTTGCAACGTTTTTTAACGGTTACATTAGCCTGTTTTTGTTGTAGTGATATGAATTAAGGCTAGTATGAAAGTATTGGTGTTTCGTTGTCTTTACAAATAATTTACTTGTTGAGGCCAAAGTTCAGATGTATCCATAATGATGAATACTGGAAAAGCCATACGAGGCATCACCACATGCATGATTGTTAATCGGCGAGTCGCGTTTATGATTTGTATTATTGTGTGTCCTTAGACGTACTTATGATATATAGCACATTTGTAATACATGACAAGTTTGCTTTGATTTATCTCCAACGTATTGGTAACTGGAGACCATACACAAATACTTTAGTATTACGAAATGTGTATTGCAAAGTGGATATAGGCAAAATGATTGTTCCTCTAGAGAAACAATGATATTATTGTAGGTCACTCGATAATTCTATAATTTCGCCCGTGACTAAAGCAGAAGTTAAACTGTTGTTGTAACTTACTTTAGTAATATCCATAATTCCAGATCGAGAAACATATATTAAAATTTTGAAATGACTTAATCCATATCTCAAGTTAACATGTATCGCAAACAAAATGAATAAGAATAATAGCTTAAATCATAAAATCATCGATAGTTAATAATAGTTGTTTGGTTCTATCAACAGACGGGCAAATTGTGTATTTGTGGGAGGCATGTAGTATGGCGTTGCTAGTCAGTATTAATTACATTGAAGTTATGATATGCCCAAGTGAGAGCTTGTAGGAATGTGTGCATTACATAACATAATTAATACTGCCATTAATATATGATATCATGGGGTCACGCACACATATAATGCGAGACTTTCGTTTTATGTATTTATTAGAAAATACATATATGATCTAATTAAAAGAAACTGGAGTTGTGTTTTAGTCGAGCTAATTAAATCATATTTGGTTTGATTAGTTGAACTACTCCTTCCGTGCTAAAATAAGTATCCTGTTTGACTCTTTATAGTCCAATCGGCTCAAGTTTGACCTTAACTATTTTTTCTTGTTATATAATACTTTGATGAAAATTATTTCAATGAAAAATACACTTAAAATCCAATTCATTCATATATGTTGCATCGAATATTATATAACACACAAAATAGGTAAGGTCAAAGTAAAACGAGTTTGACTCTACAAAAATGAATGAACATTTATTTAACTTGTATGCGAGACTAAATACAAAAAAAAAAAAGCTTGGTTGACTAAATGTACAAATTGTCACCACACATAAAATTCAAATGACAATTGAATGAACAATAGTCACACAAAATACACATTCACTTGACTTTAAACAACATATGGTCACACTTATTAACACTTTTGGCCACTTTTGGTTAACTTGTATGTGACTAAATTAAAAAAAACATGCTTTGTGTGACTAAATATTACAAAACGCCACACAAACTTAAAATTCATGTGACCATTGGATGAACAATAGTCACACAAAATACACATTCACTTGACTTTAAACAACATATGGTCACACTTATTAACACTTTTGGCCACTTTTGGTTAACTTGTATGTGACTAAATCCCAAAAAAATCATGCTTTGTGTGACTAAATATTACAAAAGGTCACACAAACATAAAATTCATGTGACCATTGGATGAACAATAGTCACATAAAATACACATTTACTTGATTTTAAAAAGCATATGGTCACACTTATTAACACTTTTGACCACTTTTTTTTTAAATTATATGTGACTAGCTCAAAAAAACAACATCCGTTGTGTGACTAAATCATCACAAACGTCCCATTTATTATATATTCATGTGGCCACAGGACGGGAAATAGTCACACAAAATACACATATACTTGAATAAACCGTCTCAAATGTCGCATATATTATATATTTATGTGGCCAAAGGACGAACAATAGTCACTCTCAAAAATTATTCGTGTGACTATAAGTGTTTACGGTCACTAATACTAATTAATCCAACAAAACTTGTGCCTAATTTGTCACACATATTCGGGTTTTGGTCACTCTTTTTCAATGAAAAAGGCCACAAACTCAACAATGTCACCATTAACACCTACGATGGCGCGATCTTTGGTGACAAACACAAAAAAAACGTGTGTGACTATATGAATATTGCCACACATTTTTGTAGTAACCAATACCACTTTTTGTACCAGTGACTATCGGATTTACACAATATCCGCATCACACAACTACACAAGATAAATACAATAGATGTTTGGTACTTAGAAGAAAAGAGGAGAGATCACTAATTAACACTTGGCTTCTTGACGAATACAAGTGTTCTTCTCTTGCAATTGAGTGAGAGAGAAGAGATGAGAAGAAGAGATTAGATCACTTGAAACAAGATCAAAGTATGTTAGTGATCAAGAGTTTTAGTGAGAGAAAGAAGGTTTAGAGAGAGAAAGAAAAGACTGAAAATTTCGTGCAAAGAGGAATAATTTTTCTGCTTGGAATGGGCCAGTATTTATAGGCAGGGAATCCCAACGGCTATCTGGGGGCGGTCCCGGCGGTCCCTTATATATAAGCGGGCAGCCGCCTAGACCCCGCTCCTTTTTTAGTCTTTTTGTGGGGAAGATTGTATCTGGTGTAGAAGCTTCCGTTTTGGGGGGAAAATTTGACTTTTAAATTTGAATTTCAAATTTTAAGTTTTTAATAAAACTTTTTATTTTAATTAGAAAATATTTTGTAAATGTATTTTTGAGAAAATACTTTTGTAGAATTAAAAGTGAGGATTAAGAGAAAAATATTTTCTTGATCACTAATCATGCTTAATTATTTTGTTTGTCCATACCTTAAGTGATCACTAATCTTAGAAATGAAATTTTACATTTAATAATTTGTAAACGTTTATTTTTATTGTAAACGTTTTTACATTTTGTTATTATCAAAACGTTGAGAGGTCGAAAAATATAAATAACGTTTTTAGGCATTATTTGTATTAACAATCTCCCCCTTTTTGATGATGACAAAATATAAACTCATTTTAAATAAAATTAAAGATGTCAAATTATTAAATGAGTTATGTTCCATTTCTCCCCCTTTTTGTCGAATTCAAAAAGAATGATCGTCGAGTTGTTGAAGGAAGAAAGAAATCGACGATATCAAGACTCCCCCTTGATGTATGCTCCCCCTTGTTCGGGGCACCAAGGGATCGATCTTACGAAAATTGTTTTGCTACAAAACAAAGTTAGAAGTACAAGTGCAGGACAAATATCTTTCAATTTAACACATTGTATTTGTAATGCATGCAAGTTAAATCATAAAGTAGTTTCATTCATCGCTTAAGAAACTCATACAAGAAGCATTGATTTCAATTAAAACTAAATAAGAGATAAGTTCATACTATAATGGTATGAATCATTACAAGATAAAGTAGATAAGCATAAAGTGAAGACATATTAAGGCATAGAGCTACACTAATGGATTCTTGAAATGTAGAAGATGCCATAATCAAAAGATGGATGGTCAATTATTTAGGTAGATTAATCATATGAGAATGATTATGTAAAGAGGGAAAAAGATAAGGTTGGTGACACATGGTTTGGAGGGGTGCAAGTTTAAGGTATGAGACGGGTGAGAAGAAATTGAATGAAGTTGATTTCATTTCTCAAGGAGTGGAATTGGTGTCTAGAATACTTGCAACAATGATAAAAACTTGAGTGAAATTCAACTTGAGCATGAGAAGGAGGATGAATTAGTTGTGGTGGTGGTGAAGGTGGTACATGAATGTAGGCATTGGATGGGTTGGTGTGTGAATCAAGGATGGTGGAGATGTTGTGAAGTTGGTTGATCATTTGATCTCTTAGTGGATTGTATGATGGTGGTAAAGGAGATTGAAGATGGACTCTTAGAGGAAATGGAGGTGAGTCTTTTTGGGAAGAAGGTGATGATTTTGGAGTGGATGTCTTGTGCTTCCATACTTGTCTTATCGACATTCTTGGTTTTCTAGAGAAGTTTGGATGGTGGTTTGAGCAAGACATTGGTGGTGAGAGTGAAGATGATAGGGAGAAGAAGTTGGTGATGGTGAGTGAAGAAGGATGGATGAGTTAAGTAATGAAAGTAATGTTAGAAAGTGGCAAAGCATGGTTTGAGTGATAAAAGGTTCAAGAGGTGGTTTGGCTAAACAGGGAAGTTCTAGCATGAGGCTATGTATAGCAGGGTCAAAGATACAAAAAAAGAGGTAAACTTTGAAATTTTCATTCCGTCCTGTTGGCGGTCCGGTATAGTTGGGCGGTCTCAAATATATTGTGAGGACGCCGTCTCTTTAGGGGGCGTTTTCTGGAGAGAGCGAGATTTTCTAGTTTTTCCTTTTTCTTGTGTCTAGTGATTTTAGCATCTTCCAAATTTAAGAATCAACTAAATTAAGCAAGAATATAGATTCCTAAATTAAGATGCAAATTATTTAGCATATAGTAGTATGATACGCATGTCATAATTTTCAAGAATTAGTTCTCATAGAGAGTTGATAGGATGATAAAATTGAAAAGATCCTCTAAGCTATACGCTTGATAACGAACTAAAGGGATCAAAGCTATAGAAGCTCTACAAATAGCAGTTCTTATGAATTTATGGCCGCTAGTTCACGCAAATCCGAAGAAGTTATCACGGACGAGCCACATCAAGTCACATGCAATAGCCATTTACCATTCTTAGTCCTAATGAGTGAATTAAAAAGTTTAAGGCATAATGTACTAGATAATATAAATAAGAATAAAGATCTCTAATTATTTTGTAAACATGTTCACTTCTATTTTCCACTCATCATGTCCTTAAGATCTTTTCTAATTGACCTTAACCCTTCCTGGTGAGCATCTCATTGTTGATTTTGAAGGTTTATAGTTTCGGAAAGATAGGTGTTCAAGTGTGGACTTTCATGAGGAGGGTTTTGACAGACTCTAGAGACGACATTAGACGACAATGAGATGTTTTGAGAAGGAGAATAAGAGCTGGAATGAAATGATTCTTCGTGATTTTCATCAACAATGTCATCTAACGGACGAGATGAGGATGGATGATTTAGAGTGGTGGAAGAGGAACTAGCATTTGAATCATGAGGTCTTTTCTTGCCATGATCTGATCGCGTCTTTCGCTTGTAATAAGGAGCGAGGGGATGCATGGCTCGATCATGTGAGAGATAGTGATCAATTGCTAACTCAGGAAAGATGGACACAACATGTTTGAACAATCTAGTCAAAAGCATTCCATAAGGTAAGAGTTCTTTAGGTTTGTTTCGAGTCTTTTCCATTCTTTTGAGAATAAAAAATGCTAGATTGTATGGAGTAGAGGTTTCAATGTAATAAAGCATATGACAAAGACAAGCGAAGACATAATCTCGATGACCTCCTAAACAAATGGCATTCTCACGAGTGATATCAACCCATGGTTTCATATGAGGTTGAATCTCGCGGGATAAAATTTCGTTTTTATCTACGACAATGGTTTTCTTTGTTTTTTGATAGCTGTGACTCGACCTTATCTGAGGAAACTTGAATAAGAGACTTGATGACATTTGGAGAAGGAGGAGTGGTTTTGTAACGACCTTTACTTGAAACACTTATTGACAAGTAGTCAAGTGACCACAGGTCATGTCAGTGTGTGACACTTGACCTTTGAAAGGGATTTTTAAGATTTGACCGAATTCTTCGAGAGTGAGAGAGACTGACTTATTTTGTATGATGAAATTGACCACAAAATGACCCTTGGATTTGTAGTCAAACATGAGTTGACTATAAAACTCGAGAACAAAACGAGAAACAATTTGTTCGTTTATGTTCAACAAACAATCAAAACAATTTAATCTCAAACTTAGCATGGATAAGACTCTAGATTTTAAGTTTTGATCCAACCATACCTCTCATGAAAAGAATTACCATTTTTTAAGGCTTGCAATGGTGTTTCTTAATGGTTGATTGAATTCATTTGATATGAGTGGGATGTAGTTATGAGTCTTTTGGTGATCTAATCCGGTGATTCGAGGCATTGTCACCTAAAAAAATTATGGTAACGTTTTATAGTATTTTACTTGTAAAATTTTATTCATAATGTTTCTAGTGTGTGCCTAAATGTGACAAATGTAGAGTAACGATTAACTCGACCTAAAAATAAAATCCTAAGAGTTAATCCAAACGCTCCTTAATTTGATTTTGCTCATTTAAGCATGTCGAAAAATACATATGAATTATATATCTTTGACCTTTGTTTATATGTCATATGCATGTGTTTAAAAAAAAATAATTATTTAAGTTGTATTAAACAATGCATAACCAAACAATTTTATAATGTCCTAACGTGAGTGACTTGAAAATAAAATTGGGGTTTGTTTCGAAATTCAATTTTTTCGACAAACTTTACTTAGTGTATGTAAAATCCTAGTCTAAGGGACGCCATATTTAGTTATACATTATACCTATAGTCTTAATTGTTACAAATTGAAAGAAAAATGGAAAATCCCCAATTTCAATCTTTTTTGTGTTCAATCATGAACCCTAGATCAAATTGAAAACAAAATAGATGAACATGACTTACCAATTGATGCCTCTTTCTGTGTTAGGGATGATTATTAGTGCTGATTTGATCTGACTTAGTGTTTTGGCGTGTTGATTTTTGAGGTTTTGGGTTGTTTTGGTTGTGTTCGTCGCACAAACAGGAGGAGGGTGTGTGTTTGTTTTTTAGTTTTGAAATGTTTTTGACCTAAGTATAGATTTTGGTGTCTGCTGGTGGCGGTCCCATATAGATTAGGGGCCGCTGAAAAGATTAGGGGCCACCTAAGATATGGGGGCCGCCCGTATTATAGAATTTTTAGGCTTTTAAATTTTAACATGAGTTTACTGGGAAGAGTGACTAATTAATTTGCATTTCGCAAATTAAAAATATATAACTAGCTTTGGATGAAGTAGTTATATTGTCACGACGCGAAAAGGAACACGGACTAGAATTGAGACAGAAGAAAGAGAAGTGGACTAATACGATTTATGGAATGTGTTCCATCATTCCTAAACCAAGACGTAGATAGTTAAACGATTCACGTTTAAGGGGTTTAGTAAGAATGTCGGCGATGTTGTCGACGGACAACACTTTTTCGATTGAGATATGTCCTTTCTAGACATTATCACGAAGAAAGTGGTGACGAATTTTGATATGTTTGGTTCAAGAATGTTGCACCGGGTTTTTGCTAAGGTTAATCATACCTTTATTTTCGTACATGATCAGGACGTCGTCGAGTCAAACGTCATAGTCGATAAGAGCTTGTTTCATCCATAGTTCTTGTTGACATGCCTTTCCGGCGCTTACGTATTCGGCTTTGGTAGTGGATATAGCAAGAACGGTTTGTTTCTTCGAGAACCAAGATGTCAAACAACATCCCACGAATGTACAAATACCGCTAGTGCTCTTTCGATCCAATAATCTCCGGCTTGATAGATTCGTACTTCTCACTACTGTTCTATGCCGGTCCCCTTAGTGATACTATTAATCCTAGTGTGTAGTGCCCTTTACGTATCAGGGAAGATACACTTAACGCTTCGGTGAGAGGTTTTAGGAACCTCTTGGAAGCAGGCACAAAGGCAGACACTAAACATGATATCAGGCCTACTTGGTACTATCTACCGACTCACACTCTTCATCTTTCGTGAGTTTGGTATTGGAGGACATGGGGGTTTTCATTGGTTTAGATTCTTCTAAGCCAAATTTCTTATGCATTTATTTAAAATATTTAAGATTGAATTAAGAAAATACAATTTCCTTTTGTTTTTTCTTGGTTATCCAAGGATGAAGTTAAGTTCAACCCATCATGCTCATCTCGAACTCGTCATGCATGATTTTGGCAAATCATCTCTCATGTCTTGACAAGATGGAGCAGAATATACTGTTGTCGACATATAGTTTTGACCGATGATGAGGTTTTGATACTTTTCTTTTGGTATAGAACAGAACTGTTATCTACCATTCCCATTTGAATTTATGTTTAATAAGAAAAACCTTTTATCTATCATATCAAGTTTGGGTGCTTGTTTAAGATGTATAGAGATTTCTTAAGTTCTCCATAAAAATGATCCGTGTTTTTCAAAAGTCAATGAATCTAGAGGTGGTGCTGCTAGTTTACTCCTCTTGATAAAACCATTTAGGAATGCACTTTTTACATCCACTTGAAATAACTTAAAATCTAAATCACAATCATAGGCTAATAGTATCCTAATTGACTTCAAGGTCTAGCAATGGGGCATAAGTTTCATCATAATCGATGCCCTCTTGTTAATTATAGCCTTGAGTAACTAACCTATCCTTATTTCGAGAAACAATACCGTTCTCGTCTAACTTATTTCTAAATACCCACTTAGTTCCTATGATTGTCATATTCCTAGGTTGTGGAACTAACTCCCAAACTTCGTTAGCAATGAATTGATTTAATTCTTCTTGCATGGCGACTATCCAACTATCATCCGTTAAAGCTTCATTCACATTCTTAGGTTCTATAATTGATATAAAACAAAAGAAGTTACTTTGGTTTTAGGCTTGTGATCTAAGAGTTCTTTGGTTAAGGTTTCCTATGACATTTTCTAATGGATGGTTCCTAGACTCCTTAATATTGGCTATTTCGTCAATCTCTAAAGTTTCATCCTCAATGTCATTTTCTAAGTTTTTCTTTTCGGTAACCTTAAATGCTTCTTCTTCATCTAAGTTATCATCCACCAAGGGTGATGTCTTAGAGGGAGGAGGAGTTTCATCGAATGTCACATTGAGTGATTCTTCAACTTTCCTAGTATGTTTATTAAGGAGGATGTAGGCTTTACTAGTTTAGGACAAACTTTTTAAGGTAGTCTTTAGTGTTTAAAATGAAGAACTTGCTTCCAAACACTCTAAAGTAATCAAGAGTAGGTTTCCTACCTCTTAAGAGTTCGTAAGGTGTTTTTCCTAAAATGGCTCTAATTTGGATTCGGTTGAGAATATGTGTTGAAGTATCCTATTTTTCCTTTCAACTACGCCATTTGATTGAGGAGTGCGTGAAGCTAAGAAGTTATGTGTAATTCCATTGGCATTACAAAACTCTCCAAATTGCACCTCATTATCAAATTCCCTACCATGGTCGGTTCTTATTGACACTATTGTACATCCTAATTGGTTTTGAATTTTATTACTAAATATTTTGTATTGGATGAAGCTTCGTTTTGTCCTTAAGGAATCTAGTACAAGTATACCTAGAGTAGTCATCTACAATGACTAAGGTGTAGCGATTTCCTCTGTAACTCCATACGGTGAATGGACCGAAGAGAACCATATGAAGGAGTTCTAAGCATCTAGTCATTAAGACTATATTCTTAGCCTTTTTTGTGATAGCGTGAGCCACCCACCACCCTCACACACACCCACCCACCCCCTTGTTTTCCAATTTTGCATAGCATCACAAAAGTGTTGATCAAAACTTAAGCTTAGGTAGTTTCTAAACTAATTCCTTAGATTTTGGCTACGATTAAAGAGATAGCATATTTGCGCTGACCTAATTCCTATGCCACACATGAGTTTTCATCAATTCGTTTCTAGACAAAATTTGGTTTCTTTAGGCTTTTTTAATTTCATCACATATAAGCCTTTTTCCTAATACAACTACCTTTTGACCTTACCATCCGTAGAGTATTTGATTTAATATCATGTTTTGAGAAAGTTACTCATACTACTTATTATCACATATTGTTCTATACTAACAAGTTAAAAAATCACAAGTTATCTACATGTTCTACTTATCTATTTTGAGAGAGTCATTCGAAATTGTACCTTTGCCAATGATGTTACCGTGAAGATTATGTACCAAAAATAACATTACCTTTTTTGTATGCCTTGTAGCTTGAGAAGAGCTTTTGGTTACCCGTCATGTGTTTGGAGCATCCGTTATTCTTTATCCACTCATCGGGTTCCAAATCGCACTTCCAAGGCATATTTTTATACTTAGGCAATAACTCAAAACATTTTTTTTTTTGGTCCCAATATTCTATAGGTCCAAAGTTTATGTTAGTGCTAACATCCCCCTTGCATTTGATGGTAATTGGTTGGGATATGGGATATGGATATGATACCATTTCCTGGGCATGTAACTTTGAGCGTTGGAACTTTTTCCAAGTTACGGGAAAGCCGCGAGGTTGATTTTGTCGACCAACGTTCCTTTTTGGTTATGGTGTCTTAGGACGAGGATAATTATTATTGACTCTTCTAATGTGGTGGAGTTTTTGATCTAAAATTAGATTTTGAAAATCCAACTTCGAGTTTTGACAATTGCTTATAAAATTGTTTAACTTTATTATCACTAGCAACGGGAACTTTGACAATGTTCACTATTATGTGTTTTGGTCTAGGACCCAAATAGATTTTTGAAAAGACACACTTTTCGCAAAATGTCTGGGCGTTAGCTTGTGGCGGTCCCATAATTATTTTGAGGACCGCTTGTACAGTATGGGGGCCGCCTATATTTATGGGACCTCCATCAGATGATGCTTTTTTATGAGCTTTCACAAATTTTATTTCTTTAGTTCCACTAGATGATGCTTTAAATGAACTAAATCCTAAACCCAATTTTTCATCGAAGGGTTTTTTGATACTTAGCATTTCATTTAGACAATGTGTACCATTTTAAAATTTATTTAATCTAATAGCTTCCTCTTTGAGTTTTTCATTCTTAATTTTAAGCATATGACATTTTACACATTCGAGATCAACTCCCTTGTTTTTCTCGAGTGTAGACACTTTTTCTTTTAGAATACTGAGTTCTTTTTTTAAAACTATTTCTAGTGGCTTTTAATATTTTGTTTTTAGTGATTATCTTTAAACTCATTTTGCACAGTTTATCATATTCATTATCTAAAACTAAATCATCTATTGATGAGTTTTCATCACTAAAGTAAGAGGATTCAGAACATACCTCACTTGATGCTTGAGCTAGAAGACACGTTTCGTCTTTGACCTTCTTCTCATCTTTCACCGCTATCACTCCAAGAACCTCTGACAAAAGCTCTTTGGTTCTTGTCCTTTGGTGGTTTTAGACATTCTCCAATAAGATGATTTGGGTCGCCCTATCTAAAGCATTTTTCTACTCACATTTACCATTTGTTTCATCCATGCGCTTCTTTGGAACGTCTTTTTGTCATTCTAGGTTATCTCACGAATCTACCTATTCTCTTAAAGAACTTCTTGAAGTCTCTAACCGGCATGGCGTATTCTTCATCTTTACTTCCGGAAGTCAAATACTCCTCGTCACTAGATTCTTTCTTAGCCTTTAAGGCAAGAGATTTTCTTTCTCCCTTAGCTTTGACTATTTTAGAATCTTTCTTGATGATCATCTCGTGAACTTTGAGATTCCTGATGAGTTCATCAAGTGACAGTGATGTTAAGTCTTTTGGCTCTTCAATCGCCATGACCTTTGCTCTCCATTTAGGATGTAGAGCCCTAAGAAACTTCCTAACAAAATTCTTGCTAGAAGAACCTTCATCGAGAGCTTTTAGACTTGTAATGATAGTATTAAATCTAGCAAAAGCACTATCTATAGTTTCGTCTTCAGAAATGACGACTTGTTCATATTGTTTTACCAAAAGGTCAATCTTGTTATCTTTGACTTGGTTATTACCTTGATGGGTGATTAACAAAGTTTTTAAAATTTCTTTTGCCGTATTACACATAAAAATTCTTTCATATTCTTTTTTTGGCAAAGCATTGTAAATGACCATTTTAGCTTCGTTGTTTTTCCCAAGCTTCTTTTTAAGATCATCACTTTGTTTTTCAAAAATGGATAACCTCATCTAATTTGGTTTCTAGATTTTGTTGAATATGTTGAAAATCACCATTAGTAATAACATGCCAGGGATCAAGATCTTTTGATTTAACATATGTCTCGAATCTATTTTTTCAATAAATAAAAGTGTTACTTTCAAAAAGTGGTGGTCTTTACATGGATTGCCCTTCTAGATATTTTTCAAAATCCATAGATCGATCCAAGCTTTAAAATATAGTAATACTTTTAATTTTCATGAGTGACATTGGCTTCTTCGTTACCAATTGTGGAAACTAGGGGGGGGGGGGGGGGGGGGGGGGGGGGGGGGGGGAGAAGGGGGGGGGGGTTATTAGTTTACAAGTTCGTTTTGTTTTAAAAGTTTGCGTTCAAAATATTAGATTCAAGTTTTAAGTTTTATCACATCAACAATATGAATCAACAATGTGAATATCTAAACTAATACTAAATAACGATCAAGACAATATAAAGAGATGAGAGAATGAATGATCAAACCAAGACACCAAGATTTATAGTGGTTCGGCTACGATGCTCTTCTCCACCTTACTCAACTCCCCGAGTATCCTACTCGAGATTTCACTATGTCAACAAGCTCCCTTCAAGCGGAGGAAAACGTTTAACGTGCTTAACGTTATTTCGACACTAAGATAAATGCCGAGTCCTAATCTTCGCTTAGAACCAATCTACCACTTCAAAAGACACTATTACACTCACAAGATATTAAACTATTCGGATTTACACAACTATCCGATCCCCCAATTACACAAGTAATTAAAAATAGAGATTTGATACTTAGAAGAGTGAGGAGAGATTACTAAATACAAATTCGTTTTTAGCGAATTACGAATGTTCTTCTCTAGCATTGATAAGAGGAGAGCTATGAGAAGAAGATATTAGCTCACTTGAAACAAGATCAATAGATGTTAGTGATCAAGAGATTTAAAGAGAGAAATAAGGTTTTTAGAGAGAAAAGGTTATCTGAAAAATTCATGCAAAGAGGTGTGTTTTTCAGCTAGGAATGGAGCAGTATTTATAGGCAGGAAAACCCAACGGTCACTGCGGGAGTCCCGGATATATCTGGGGGCCGCCAGACCTATAAGGGGGCTGCCAGTAGACTATGCTCCTATTTTTGTTTTTTTGTGGGGAATGTTGTATCTGTTATGGAACCTTCCATTTTGGGAGGAAATTTTGAATTTCAAATTTAAGTTTTAAATAAAACTTTTCTTTTAAATAGAAAATATTTTGTATAATTATTTTTGTGAAAATAATTTTATAAAAATGTGATGGTTAAGAGAAAAATATTTTTTCATGTTCACTATCATGCTTAAATGATTTTTTTGTCCATACCTTAAAAGTGAGTATCTAATCTGTTAGAAATAGAATTTATGATTAATTAATTTGTTATACGTTTATTTTTATCAATAAACGTTAATAACGTTTTTACATTTTGTTATTGTCAAACATGATGAGGTCGAAAAATATAAATAACGTTTTTAGACATTATTTGTATTAAAAAACTCTATTAAATTCAATTGGTACACGCTTTCCATCCCGGTTAACCTTCCAATTCAACAACATTTTATGCGGTATGGGCTGCATATAAATTTAAAAAAAGGCTAGATAATCACGATTAAGTAACACTTATAATTAAGATTGAATAATTGGATAAACAAACAACGGTTAATGTACCTGATACATACGTGGATCATTATATCCAACAACAACACATTTCTCATCATGATCTTTAGTAAACTCATAATCAACTTCATCGCCATCCTTGGTATAGAATGTAACACCCCCAAAATGGGTCGCAGCGGAATAAGGATCCGGGGCGTATTACTTCAAGATCAACAGCACAAGATATATATAAGAACGACACAAAAGTCGTTTAAATTGATACATTGGATTTAAATAAAAGACATATTACAAAAGCTTATAGCTTTACTTGTTCTTTGTTTAATATTACAAAAGATAACATAGATTTCCCAAAACATGATGCACATAAATCTTTAACAGTGCAATCCAAAACATAATCCAATGCATCCTT
Source organism: Tanacetum coccineum (assembly GCA_026074375.1). Classification (NCBI taxonomy): domain Eukaryota; kingdom Viridiplantae; phylum Streptophyta; class Magnoliopsida; order Asterales; family Asteraceae; genus Tanacetum; species Tanacetum coccineum. The sequence goes on along the minus strand of BQNB010036765.1, from coordinate 29,503 downwards.
GGCACCTCGTGCCTATTGACCTCCTAAAAACATTGCTTAAAAAACGTCAACAAAAAATGTTTGGTGGAATTCGTAGTTTATGTTATTTAAATTATGCGAGGCACGCAAGACTTTCCGTGATGTTACAAAATATGGCCCAACAATCACAAAACCCGATTACTGTTGCACTAAGCTCATGACACTGAAGCTAACCTATATTTTGCTATTTTGCAGTTTTTATGCCCTACAGATGTTTGTAACCCGCATATCTAAGTCCGACATGGTCAACGTTCCTTCGCCTGTGATAGCTAAATCACCAAAAACGGGGAGGTTAATCCAATAGATCTATTTATAAACATTACGCGCTCACATTATGCAATTATCAACTACATTTATGCATTGACAGTTCATGATAATGGGCCTCAGGAGGGTTATCGCTATTAGGCATAACAACATAATCAAATATATTTAAAGCATTGGCGTTCCAATTTATAAAACAAAGCATGTTTTCACCCCAAATAATAGTAAATCAGTAAAAATGTTAAAAAGTGTGGCTATGAACTCACCTTGAGTAAAGATTGTCCAAATAATCACAGATAAATTTGTCACGAAGACGATGATGCAACCTATTTATATTAAAGTCGTGATAAGTACCGAGTACTTTAATTTAATAACATTAAATATAATATTATAGTTTACACTCGTTACTATCTTCGGGGCTATCATAATTAAAGAGGTCATGCATGACGTCCGAGGAGTTTGGGACACTTTAAATCGTAAATCCAACAACTCGGTCGATACGTCATCCGGAGAGGTCTCATATGAAAACTCCCTAGTATTATAGCACTTTTGATAAACATCAATATTCTATATAGCATATCACTAGACCTATAGTTTTAGTAAAATAATATTTATAAAGTGAAAACGTTTATAAATATACTTTTCGTAAAAATGACCTAATTTGGTCGTTTTAAGCCCGTTGCTCGCGTTTCTTACGTCCACGTCTTCGTAGTAAGACGAGTGATCAAAATATTACATTTTCAAGTTTTTGTTTTTCTGCGATGTTTTTACTATTCACAACAGCTATATACTCGTTTTTTGTAGTTTTTAATTAGCGTAACTTGTAATCGTAATACTTATTGTTTTAATCCTGATTTTAGTGATTTCCTTCGAGTTACGTCTTTGTATTAAAAGATGTATTATAATTTTATAAAGTGGGCGTCGCCTGATGAAATAGTACTTTTACTGTTCATAGTTTATAAAATTACTTTTATAAACTTTAATTATCGAAAATGTCGTAGTTTATTCGTTATAGTTCCGTTTTTAGCGATTCTTTTGAGTACGATCTCGTAATTAAAAGTTATATCATATATTAGATGTTTTAAAAATGAAAGTTGCTGTAATGAATAGTAACTTTTATAAAAATAGTTTTATAAAAGTATTTATAGTCGTAAACTCGTAATTAACGTATCTTTTTCGTTATAAATCGGTTTTTCAAGTTTTCTATCATTTCGGAATCATACGAGACGTTATTATTTTTGTTATTAAGTCAAAAGCTACTATTATTGAATTCGGATTTTAAAACTAGCCCCTATTTATAAATGTGTATATCTTTATAAAAAACCTTGTTTTTGTAATAAATTAATTTAGTAGTTTACTATAAAAAACTCTTATAACCATATTTTACATATGTGGTACTTTGAATAATGTCCTAGTTCATCCATAGTCCTTATAAATCCATATGTAACTAGGTTAATAATTTACTTTCCATAATTTTAATATGTGAAGATTAAAGAATCCTATAAAACCCTTAATTTAACTAGACATGTGTATACTTAAATCCATAGGTTATACTACTTTTACATTTATTTTTCCATGATATTTATAAACATATGGGACATAAGAATAAGTGCATAAAAATCATAAACATTAATAAGAACTCATTTTACATATTTAACAGGTCCTAAATTTTGATTATAGCCTTAATTAAACATATTACACATAAAATCATAAGAATAAAAGTATGAGGAATTAGTAAGGACTTTAGGGATGATGTATGAGTTGGAGAATATGAATGCTTTAACCCTGTGTTTTTCGACTCAAAACTAAAGGCTTACAAGCTTATAAACCCAAGATTAGGTTTGAAACCCTAATCTTCCCTTTTCTTCCTTAATCCTTGCAAATGATGAACCAATGCTTGAAAACACCTTAGTATGCCTTAGGATTGATGTGTAAAGGGTTGTATAGGTTGTATAAAAATTTTGTATGGATAGCTAATATGAGCTTATAATGTCGTGAGCTATAAGAGAGACAAAGAAAGAGTTTTGGTGATTTTTGTTAAGTGTTTAAGAAAGGAAGAGTGCATGCATGCTATATATAGTGAAAATATCTTATTAACTTAACCATGGTTACTTTCTAACCCTTGCACAAGGTTAAATTGCCAAGTGGTTCATGGTGTAAGAGATGGTTCCCTAGATCTTTCTTAATATCTAGATATTATGGACAAGTTGCTAATTCTTGGTCCTATCATCAAAATTTCGGCACATATACATATATGTGATGTTATTTTGATTATTTTGGGTATTGGGTATAATCGTGGGTATTTGTTTAGGCGTAGTTAGGTTTTGGAACTTCCGGGAATGCCTAAACGCATTTTATCGTGAAACGTAAGCATTTTACGTAACCAATAAAAATATGATGAACAAAGTTAATAATTATCCTCTAAATAATCATATAACACTTGTTAGATATAAACTTTTAATTGTTTAATGCCCGTTTACATTGTATGATCATTTTCAGTTTACGCGATTTAGCTTAACGATTATGATTTAAGAGTAAACGCGTAAAACCCTAAAAATAAATTGTGAATTACATAATGTCATACAATGACCTAAAACACGAGGTGTTATAGTCTTCCCCCGTTAAATGAGCCTTGTCCTCAAGGCTTAGACGCAACTAAGCATAATAACATCCCCTCCACCCCCAACCCCCATCAATCACCGCCACGTTTAAATGAGCCTTGTCCCTCAAGGCTTAAACACACGCAATTTGATGATTGGAGCGGTCTTGTGAAGAGGTGTGGATAATTCTTACTCTTATCCTGAATTGAACCTTCAACAGATCCCACTTAAAAAAGAAGACCTCAGGACCTCTCTTGGATTCCATCGAAACCTTGACTAATGGGATATCGTGCTACGCTAACTTACAACCGTTTACTTCACGAGCTGTGATCTCTTCTAAGATCCTCGATCAAAGTAAAAGCTTGTCATCAAAAATGAAGTCCATACAATCGAACGCAAAGGGTTCGTCGGCATGACACTTTCTTTAATTTGGACACGTGAATGTATTATGAACTCCTGCTCAGCTCCTCAGAATCTCGAGCTTGAAAGTCAATGTCCCCCCCCCCACCCCTCCGAACCCTTTTTTATTACCTTGAAAGGTCCAAACAAACCTGGAGGATTGTAATTTCCCCGAAGTCGTTTGCCAAAACGTAAACTACCCCTTTTCCCAAGGCAAAACCTTAAGCAACACTTTATCTCCAACCTCAAATAAAACTCCATCGGCTTACGCTTCAAATCAGACGTAGCTCATTTGCCTATCAGAGCGGCGTTGGCAATCCTTTGGCTTAAACTTGAATTATTTTACGCAGTCGTCTCTTGTACTACATCTCTGGACCGGCGAGTTAAACTTCTCCAACCTCAGCCCACAAACAGCGAACGACATTTTTCTAACCATAGAGTACGCCTCAAAGGGTGCAGCCTTAATGCTAGCAATTATAACTGAAAATATGACAACGTCGAATAATGGCAAATGTTTAACCCAACCATGTTCCAAATCGATCACACAAAGCTCTAAGCCTAACTTCGAGAGTTTGAAATGGTATCTCCTCGTTTTGTCCGACAGTTTCGATGATATACGTACACAATGCTAAACTTGTAACCTAAAGCTTTCCTTGGAAAAAGTTGACCTCCAAAAATTTGATGCGAACCTGAGGGTCACGGACCTCGCGCGAACTCACCCCTCAAATATGTAAACAAATACAAACATGTAAAAACAAACACCAACACGGGACGAAATTCACGCGAGACCAATGCTTCCGGAAGCTGAAGAAAAAGTGTAAGAAAAATACCCGGGTCGTTGTTGTCCCAACGAGAGCTAAATGGAAAATCGAGAGACATTAATGATTGGTGTTTTATGTACCAGGAATGATTGGAACTATTTTTTTTTTTGAAAGCAAATGCAACACATGAATAAAGCAAAGAAAAACAATCTGGAACAAGAATCAAATGCTATGAAAAGTCAAAAACACTTGAAACTTTTACACTACGGCACAACATAAGCTCAAATAAACTTAAGACAAATTAAATAAGCTAAATAAACTCTAAAATAACAATACAAAAAGCAATTAGGCTTAAATGAAACAAGATGAAACACAACAATTACCAGTACTAACAACAGTACTAAGGAGTAAAATTATACTACTAGTACTAACTTGAAGTTAGTACGTTAGCTAAGGTTTAGATACTGTAAGCCATTAAGTTAGTACTGTCAGGGCTAATAAAACACAAAGAAACAATAAATAAACAAACAAGCTAAAACAGAAGTACACCTAAACCTAATAAGTCACTTAGTATAAGGAATAAGCAACTAGAATAAACTAAACTGATAAAAAAGCAGAAAAACTAAACTAAAACAGATAAACTCTTAAAAATATTTTGAAAAGGAGCAAAATAAGTTTCTACTGAAAACAGTAAATCTAAAAATAGGCTTAATCTACTCTAAAAAACTAAGAACTCTTAAATAAGCTGAAATAATAACTGATGAGCTAAGAAAAATATCATAACTAATAATTGAACTACCAGTACAAAGAGTAAAAAACAATACTAACTAAGTACTAACTTGGAGTTAAGTACTGCAGTTCATCTTTGGACAGTACTAACTTAAGGGCTAAAGAAAAAGGATTGGTAATCCGAAGCATGAAACTCACCAGAACTAATAACTCCAACGTTTAGTACTGATAGTTAGGTACACTAGTACTGGTAGTTCAATTTACTCATCACTTATTCTTTCAAGCATATTTAAGATTTCTTTAGCTTTTTAGAGTTAGATTAAGCTATGTTTAGTTTGACTGTTTTCAGTATACCTTACTTGCGCTTTTCAAAATAATTTTAAGAGTTTATCAGTTTTAAGTTTTTCTAGCATATTATCATTTTTAGTTTATCTAGTTGCTTATCCTTTTACCAAGTGCTTATTAAGTGATAGGTGAACTTCTGTTTAGCTTGTTTCTTATTTAATGTTTTCATTGTGTTTTGTTAGCCTAACAGACTGAACTATTAAGCTTAACAGTACTAACTTAAGCTAACAGAACTAACTTCAAGTTTGACTATTAAGTTAATACTCTTAGTACTGTTGTTAGTACTGTTGTGTTCATCTTGTTTCATTTAGCTTAATTCTTTTTGTATTTGCTTATTTAGATTTAATATTAGCTTATTTAAATTTGTCTTAAGTTTATTATGAGCTTATTGTGCCTTATGTGTAAAAGTTTACAAGTGTTTTTTGCCTTTTCTGCTTTGATTCTTGTTCCAGCTTGTTTTTCTTTGCTTATTCATGTGTGCTTTTGCTTCAAAAAAATTAGATCCAAAACATTCCTAGATTACATTAAAACATCCAATCATTTAAACGTCTCTCGATTTTCCATTCTAGCCTCGTTGGGACAAAACGACCCGGAAACACTCTATACTGCTTCCGAAGCATTGCTCTCGCGATGATTATCTGTCCATTGTTGGTGATTTATACATGTTTTGTATTTGTTTACATATTTGAGGGTAGTTCGCTGCGAAAAGCAGTGACCTAGGTTCTCATCAAATTTTTGGGAGGTCACTTCAGAAAAGCTTTAGGTACAAGTTTAGATATGAGAACTGTATATCACCAACTGACGACAAAAACGAGAGAACCATTCAAACACGCGAAGATATGCTAGAGCTTGTGTGGACGACTTTGAAATGGTTGGGTTAAAACATTTGCCATTAGTCGAGTTTTCAAAATAATAACATTATCATGCTAGCTTAAGGCTGCACCTTTGAGGTGACTCTATGGTAGAAAATAGTCGTTCGCCTGTTTAGTTTGGGCTGAGGTTGGGAGAAGTTTAACTCGCCGGTCCAGTAGATCGTACAAGAACGACTGAGAAAATCATTCAAGTTTAAGCAAATGATGCAAGCCTCTCATGATAGCAAAGAATAGCTACGCTGATTGAAGCGTAAGCACGATGGAGTAGTTGAGTGTTGAGATAAAGTGATGCATAAGGGTTTTGCCTGGAAATGGTAGTACTTTTGGCAAAACAGAGGGAAATTGAAATCCAGTTTGTTGGACCCTTCAAGGTAATAAAAAGGGTGTAGGAGACATTGCATACAACTCGAGCTTCCTGAGGACTGAGCAGAGTTACATAATACATTTCACGTGTCCAACTTAAAGAAGTGTCATGCCGACGAACCCTTACCGTCGATTGGATGGACCTTCATTTTGATGACAACTTATATCTTTGTCGAGGAACCTATAGAGATCACAGATCGTGAAGTTAAACGGTTGAAGCGAAGCCGTATCCCATTAGTCAAGGTTCGATGGAACTCCAAGAGAGGTCCTGAGTTTACGTGGGAACGTGAAGATCAATTCAGGAAGAAATATCCCCACCTCTTCACCAAGACCGCACCATCATCAAGTGCCGTGTGATAAGCCTTGAGGACAAGGCTCATTTAACGGGGGGAGACTATAACACCTCGTGTTTTAGGTCATTGTATGACATTATTTAATCCACTAATTATTTTTAGGGTTTTACGCGTTTGCTTTTAAATCATAATCGTTAAGCTAAATCGCGTAAACTGAAAATGATCATACAATGTAAACGGGCATTAAACAATTAAAAGTTTATATCTAACAAGTGTTATATGATTATTTAGAGGATAATTATTAACTTTGTTCATCATATTTTTTATGGTATACTTAAAATTGCTAATACGATTCACGATAAAAATGCGTTTAGGCATTCCCGGAAGTTCCAAAACCTAACTACGCCAAAAATAACATCACATATAAGTATATATGCCGAAATTTTGAGGATTCCCATTAGAAGGAACCAAGAGACCAAGACTTTAGAGCCCTTGTTCCCTCCTTTCTTGTCCCCTTGAACCCACGCCCCAACCTTGTCCCCCCTTTGAATTTCTTGGTCAAACATTGCAACTAATAATATCTTATAACCCTCCTATATATATTTCATGCATGCATAAGAGTTTTCTTACACATTTGCTTAAGAAAATTTCATACTCTTTCTCTCCTAAAGGCCACGGCTCAAATAACAAACTTAATCAAACCATACAAAATTTTTCTACAATCCATACAACCCTTTACACATCAATCCTAAGGCATACTAAGGTGTTTGCAAGCATTGGTTCATCATTTGCAAGGATTAAGGAAGAAAAGGGAAGATTAGGGTTTCAAACCTAATCTAGGGTTTATAAGCTTGTAAGCTTTGGTTTTGAATCTAAACACGGGTTTAGAACTTATTTCTCATCTCTTACATCATCTCTAAGGTTTTCTTAATTCCTTTATACTTTTATTTCTTATGATTTTATGTGTTATATGTTAAATATGGCTATAATCACCACTAAGGACTTTTTAATATGTAAAATGAGTTATTAATTATGTTTATGATTTTATGCACTTATTCTTATGTCATATGGTCATATATATCATGGAAAAATGAATATAAAAGTATGTTAACCTATGGATTAAGTATAAACATGTTTAAGTGAAAATTAGGGTTTTAATGTTACTTAATATAATTACAAATGAAAGTAATGAAATAAATTGTTAAAACTTGTTACAATGACTTTACAAGGACTATGGATGAACTTGGACATTATTATAAGTACCACATATGTAAAATATGGTTATAAGAGTTTTTATAGTAAACTACTAAATTAATTAATACATAAAACAATGTTTTTATAAAGATATACACATTTATAATTAGGGGCTGTTTAAATTCGAATTCAATACAATAGCTTTTGACTTTATACAAAAATAATACGTCTCGTGACGATTCCGAAATGATAAGAAACTTGAAAAACCGATTTATAACGAAAAAGATACGTTAATTACGAGTTTACGACTATAAATACTTTTATAAAACTATTTTTATAAAAGTTACTATTCATTACAGCAACTTTCATTTTTAAAACATCTAATATATGATATAACTTTTAATTACGAGATCGTACTCGAAAGAATCGCTAAAAACGGAACTATAACGAATAAACTACGACATTTTCGATAATTAAAGTTTATAAAAGTAATTTTATAAACTATGAACAGTAAAAAGTACTATTCATCAGCGGGATTAACTTTATAAAATATAATACATCTTTTAATAACAAAGACGTACTCGAAGGAATCACTAAAATCGGGATTAAAACGAATAAGTTATTACGATTACAAGTTTACGCTAATTAAAACTAAAAACGAGTATATAGCTGTTGTGAATAGTAAAAACACTATTCATCGCAGAATTTTACTAAAACGATTAGTCGTGATATGCTATAATAGAAATTTAGTGGTTATCAAAGTTCTTATAATCTAGGTGAGTTTCATAATGGGCCTCTTCGGGATGGCGAATCGACGAGTTGATTGTATTAACAATTAAAGTTGTCCCAAACTCCTCGTTACGTCATGACATTACCTCTTTATTTATGAAAGCCCGAACTAATAGTACGATATAACAGCCAACTATAAAGATTTATATTCCATGTTAGGAATTAAAGTACTGCGTACTTATACACTTAATTTAAAATAGGTTGCATCTACGTCTTGCGTGACGTTTTATCTGTGATTATTTGGATATCTGTACTCAATGAGTTGCAAAGCCCCACTTAATACAGGTATTACTGATTTACTATTATTTTGTGTGAAAACAATGCTTTGTTTTATAAATTGGACGCAAGTGTTTAAAGAATAATTGATTATGTTTTGCTAAGTAACGATAACCCTCCTGAGCCAATTTATCATGAAACTGTTCAATTGCATAGATGTATTGTTAATTGCATTATGTGAGCGCAAGATAGTAAAAAAGAATCTATTGGATTAACCTCCCGATTGGTGATTAGCTATCACCGGGAACTGAACGGTTGACCATGTCGGACTCAATGTTGCGGGTTACCAACCTCTGAACGTAACAGGCAAAATAACTGCTAAATAGCAAAATACAGTTTGATGCTTCATGTCATGAGCTTAGTGGTCAATAGTAATCTAGGTTTAGTTGATTGTTGGCATCTGTTGTATCAACACGTGCAAAGTCTTGCGTCCTGCATAATTTAAATACATAAACCTATGAATTCACCAACAATTTTGTTGACGTTTAAACAATGTTTTCATGAGGTCATTAGGCACGAGATGCCAAGGATGCATTGGATTATGTTTTGGATTGCACTGTTAAAAATTTATGTGCATCATGTTTTGGGAAATCTATGTTATCTTTTGTAATATTAAACAAAGAACAAGTAAAGCTATAAGCTTTTGTATTATGTCTTATGATTAAATCCAATGTATCAATTTAAACGACTTTTGTGTCGTTCTTATATATATCTTGTGCTGTTGATCTTGAAGTAACACGCCCCGGATCCTTATTCCGCTGCGACCCATTTTTGGGGTGTTACATGAACACCCACTACCATTTAAAGCACATAGCACATATAGCACATATTCCATATAATTCGGCGACGACAATCCCGCTACAACACATAATGTCAAATGACAAATCAAAATTAATTAAGAAAACAATAAGCATCATGGACTTATTGCTCGTTCGACAAAAATCAAAAATTTCAACATTTCTTCATGGCGACTAGCATCGTTGGCTTGGTCCCATCTCATCGCGTAGCATTATTGATGAATCAAATCATCAAGTCGAAATACTCACACTCCTAATTCAATACCGCTCGACTTAAGACGTTGGCTATTTTGGTTGTTCCTCCAGTAATAGAAACGGACGTTACCATTTAGCTAGAATCTCAATCAATTCGTCACTCTTTACGCCCTTGGGTCGTCACGTCCCGGAGTAAGGGCCACTACACTTAACCGTAGGTCAAGTATCGTATAGTGTCTCATTCAAATCCTTGACGTCATCAGGTATACTTACGACTACACTACCACTACATTCCATTTCGGGGAAAGAAGACTTCTTCACGGCCATCAGTTGATACATTCAAGGCGTCATACATCCAATGTAGGAGAGGTCTTCTCCATTTCTCACTTTCAACCTCAGAACTAACCATCTCAGCTTCCACCCTCTATAGGAATCTTTACATCTCCAAGAAGATTCCTTCTTAATGTCGGTATCAGGTTCACACCCTTGATAGCTCAAATCTATCATTGCTTACTAGCACACCGACTATACTTGGTCTTGACACGTCTTCATAACAATTACCGCTCCTAGATACTACGAACTAAACATCACTCCCTTCTAGACACACTCGTTCTGAACAATACCGTAGGTATTTCTGCTTCGGAACGACTCGGTCATAATGACTCGCATGAGACTCTCTCCATGCAGTCAATAAGGATAGGGTTACTTGCATAAGAATCCGTAGTAGGGTAAAAATATTTTCTCCTTCCGGAAGCTTGACCCAAACATTTATCTCAATTACCAAGCGTTTTAAGGATGACGATTTTCCCGACATGGCATGGTTCTTCCTAAATTATGCATAGTTGATCAGATTATGCATAATTGAGGACCAAACGACAGCATGTCCATCCTTGTCAAAACGTTTCTTTTCCATACGCTACACGTGTAAGTCGTTTCCTTCTCGGTTAAAAATTTAAAATAAAATAAAAATATGATTGTTTCAAAAGAGAGAAAAGAAGATAGCATCATTCCATCTTCCATTCTTATTATTTAAAAAGAAATTGTTTTTTTGAAAGAAGATTTGTTTAACACCACAGGGTCAGTTTATGAAATTTAGAAAACACGTTTTCCATTGTTTACACAAACAGTTTATACAACAAAATCAATATGATTCGCGCAACAACATTTGTTCAACACACAAATTCGTTATTGCAATTCACAGTTTTAAAATCATCAAGTCACAAAACGTTATTAAATACAGTTTGGTCAACGGTCATGGCAAGTTCCAAAATTAATACCCACTCATGGACTATGCAAGCAAGTAATACACACGTATGAAAATTCGCTACCTAAAATCATTTAATCACTCGAGTTCATATCAATCTCACAATGAGTCTAATGTCGTGAGGTATCAACAACCTCCTACCATCACTCAACGAGATAATACCTACGACAACATCACTCATAAACCATAACAATAAGGGCTATCATAACAATGACATAGGGTGACAATGCCCATACATCCGAAATTTCATAAAAAGGGGTACATAAATGGTTTCTAAAACCAAAACGTCCTACCATGACGGTTTCTATGTTTCTAATACATAGAACGATTTATACACGATCTATACATATTCATGAACTCCCATGGGTTCTAATTCAAAGCAATGGCTAAAGAATGCGTCATCACCAGAACGCCGATGGTAAGATAAAACCTTGAGGCAACAATGACCTCAAACTACTAAACTATTTAGGTTCTTGAAACCCTCCTAATTACTAATCCGTAAAGGATAAAAGTATGAGATTTTCGCCTACGGAAAGCATTTCGAATCTATTTTCCAGAAACATAGGGCCCACTGCCGAGAAAGTTTTTTTTGATCCAAGATGAAATTACCCTTTTACTTCTATTTATCAAAGCCGCCTATTTTGCCAAAATTTTATCGCTACACTAAATTGAGTGTATCTCCTAAACTATGCGTCGGCAAAATCCGAAACGACCGCTCAAGTCTGAGTTTGTTCAATATATAGAACTTATAGTTTTACATATTTAGGTGTTTCTATATAAGTTTTTGAACTTATTACTCATTCAAATTCTGGTCTAAATTTTTTGACTAGTTTTGCCATTTTAGCGATATCTCATTCGTCGGGCGTCGATATGACTCCATCCGAATTCCTATATGTACCTAAGATGTCTTTCTACATCCTAGTCCAATTTCCTAGGTCTTCATAGACCAAAAATATTTTGAAACATACCCAACAAGCTGCTATCCTAAAGCAATCCTCAAAGAAATTTTGACAAATTTTTGTAGCTTACGAAAATGAGTGAAATTTGAAATTTATTGAAGCTTTTGATGTAAAACCAATCGGAGGTGATAGCCCTATGAGTCTTATACGGGTACCATCATTCTATTTTGAAAAGTTATTAAAAATATGGAGTTATACTCCTTTTCCCATCGGTATACCAGATTTGAGTAGTTTTAGAAAAACGACGATATCTCACTCATCCGGAGGAGATACGAAAGAACCACATACACTTAGGACATATGCCCACATCCATATTGGATTTCCCAGGTGCCTTATGACCAAAAATAATTCTCCATCAACCTCACAACCTGCTGGTTACAAATTGCCAAAAAATTCATTTCAAAATCCAACCAAACATTATTTTAATTCCTCCAAACGCCAATATAAAGCCATACCCGATGACTTAAAAGTATTTCGAACACATCAAATCATGGGTTTCCAGACCCAAATGTTTCAAGACTTACTAAGTAGAGGTCGATACGAAAGAATCAAAGCACAAACACACCAACTTTATTCGAATGTTCCAAAAATAGCCGTTTCCAAACGACACGTTACGTGAAAATATGTTAATAACCATTTTCCAAAACAATGAAGGGTTATGGGATGACATATAAAAGTCGCACTCCCATTCAACCAGAAAATCTCAAAACAATAGATTACGTAACAACATATGCTATTTAAAAGCAATGGGAAAATATTCGTACTCGGAGTCGAACAATAAGTCACCCAATGGGATCGACAAACTACGACGATTCAACATCATCAAAAGAAGAAAAGTAAAGTCGCGAAAAAGTTTCAAAGATAATCATATAACAACGATGTTTTCATCATGTATCAAAATAATTTTATCATATTGCATCGAAATGTCTAAAGAAATTAAACTCCTCGCAAGAAGCGAAAAAAATTTATCAAAAGATAAATATATCGTTATACCATAGAAACGTTGCCTATATATATATATTATATATATATACTTATTAAATATCATATATAATATATAGATATATACTATTATATATTATATATATATATTTATACTATAGGATTTTACTTGTACCAAGTGTCAACCACTTGTTGCGCACATAATATGCAATCAAATATACCACATAAGGCTTCTAAGGATCGAGAACGATGCGCATGCGGATATCGGACAACGGTGAAGGACTTGTGAAAATTTTCCGAAAATAGTTATAGTCCAAGTTTTGTAAAACGATTAGTTCCACTACATTCGTGCTCTGATACCATTCTATAACACCCTTAAACTACGATTACGTAGCGGATACGGACATTGGGGTGCTACTTCAACATACATCCACACGAGTCATAAGTAAACGTTCTAAGATTACTTTATAAAACATAATTTTCCATTTATTAGAAAATATCAGAGTTAATAGTGGTCACAATTCCATTATAGAAAATTATTTCTTAAAAGTCTACAACAATGACTTGATTTCTAAAACACTTGTTTAGTTTATGACACTACTTCACTGAGACACCGTTCTTGATATCCGCGTTCCGTCCCATCCAGCCATCAACAACAATTAACCTGAGATACATGCTTAAAAACGTCAACAAAACGTTGAGTGAATTCAAAGAGTTTACAAATAATAGTTATAACGCATATTTTGGTTCAACAAAAACGTACTAACGTTGGCTCGTAAGTAAGTTTAAAAATATTGATTTCCAAACTAAAGAGCGTGTACCAAACTTAACACATTCATCACGCAGGAGGATGAAAATCATGTCTGAGAAGTATGCCACTTATCCTACTAACTAACCACAAAATGTCCGTTGAAGTGGTCTGGTCCCAACGGCTCATTTTTTATTTTTTTTATCTCTTATTTTTTTATTTTCAAACACCGGTAAGGGTTGTCAAACCAAACAGATCTATTTATTGCATTAGCGTTCCACCAACCACATGGTAACTAACCAGCACCACAGCAAAAAGGCATATAGTCTGTAGTGAAGGAATCATATTCAAGTATCAAAACGTATTGTGTCAATTTCACAAACAAGTAATAATATCCCCCTCGCGGAGTTAAAACATTGAAAACTTAAAAGCGAGGCTTATTGACTCACCTTGGTCGATGCTTGAAGATCGAATAACCGAAACAATTCACGGAAAATCAATGACATGATCTATTGACCTACTAATTATGTCGCTCGATTACTATTCCGGAAAAGTATAGTCAAACGATGCTGTAAATCGTTTTCAACAAATTCAAATATATATATTATATTAATATATATATATATATATATATATATATATATATATATATATATATATATATATATATATACATACATTCATACATGTGATGAGAAATCCACTTGCGCCTTAGATCCCAAAACCCCACAACATTGAGTTATAATTGTCCCTCACGTTTTATCTTACGTGACTTTAATTGAAAACGTTATATTTTCGATAACTTTCTATTTTTAGAAAATTACTATTTTCGGAAAGTTACCATCTTTGGTCAGTTTAAATATCTAAGTGTATTTTTAATACTTATCATTTTATTTATATCCATGTACTTAATTAAAAATTATATAAGTCTTATATTACCCGTTGACTATTTAAAGTCAACATTTGACTTTTATACTTATATTTATTTTTACCCAAATTTGACCCGCGCCAAACGACCCTCTAAATCACATTTTCACGATTCGGAGTAAAAAGAGATTTTATGCGAAACGATATTCCGGACAACTTTTTAGTTTTACCCGAGACCCGAAACTCAACGGAAAATGACTATCAGTTTTGACCCGCTATATCACGTTTTCGTGACTTTAACCAAGAAGAGATTTTATAGAAAACATCATTCCGGACAGCTTTCTTGTTTCGCCGGAAGGCCGAAACGGACTCGAAAGTGCCCAAAATGGCTGTCAAAAATCAGATCAGCAAGCAATTCACTAAACATAGCTGTTTGCAATTTATAAGTTTTTCAAAACTTGTTTTCGCTCTAGTTTCTTCGTTATTAGGAGTTAGAAACTCTACCTTATATCAAAACCATCGTCTCGGAATGCTTTATCATATTTTCCAATCGAAAAATTAGATTTTACAAAATCTTATGCCTCGAAATGCGCACCCTGTTTTCTGCTCGAAAATGCATTTTACAAAACGCGCCAATAATCATTTTTGACCCAAAAACTTATCTAAAATACGTCTAATATGACCTATAATTTATACTTAACCCATTTAATCATTTTATAACATTGTTTAACTAATCGGCGCAAGTTTCGCTCGGATTTCATCACGAATAATATACAGAATCAAATACATAACGAAACAAATGATAAAAGAATACTCACAACAACAAACAAGGTGTTGGTTTTGGCCTCCTTGTGGTTAGAACCCGCGGACGAAAAGAACACAAACACGAACCCAACAACGTTTCAATCAAACCAACACTTTCAAAACAATAATCTAGCTATTTTTAAACACCCCTTTAACTCCAAAAGTCTTGAATCGAACCCAAAACCCAACTTCTTCAAAACTTAATGCATGTGGGATTTTATTATATGGAAACGTAGGCCTCGATATAAGGATTAATATTTTGTATTCGGATCGTATTGCATGTTGGTAAAATGGTGGCGGTGGTGAAGTTATTGTGGTGGTAGTCGGCCGAGCATAAAGGAGGAGGAAAAGGAAGAAAAAAAAATAATGTGTGTGTTTTATTACTTGTATTTATAGGAAAAATCTTTGGCAATTTGGCAAAAATAGTCCCTCCATCCTTAAGTCCTTTTAAACTTAGTACAAGCCTTTCTTTTTAGTTATTAAAATCGGCCATAAACTCGGGTCACTACTTTCGTAAATATTTTTATTCCGTCCTGTTTAAAATATTTAATAAAACGTTAAATCACGTAAACCTCGATTCTTGACACGCTTTTTACAAAAACTCGGAGAAACACCATAAAACATAAAAATAAAATTAGTCGGGGCGCGTCATAATATTTATGATGCCCAAAACGCTTAACGGTCGCGCGGTCAAACGTTGACTCGCTAAACGACTAAAAATAAAAATTTTAAATTTTCGTTCGTAATAAAATACAAAAATAATTATTTACGACAAATAAAATTTTAAATGTCGATGTTTGCTCACACGAATTTATAAAATAACAATTATGACGTCGAATTCGTGATCGTCATACGCGTCGTGAAACTCGGGTTGTTACAGAAAGCTCCAATCATAACCACCTATCCCATCTTGAACAACCAAGGCATTTACATGAGTCTCTATTGGTACAATTCTTCTAGAAACATCTCCATTTCTATTCCCCTGATTCCTTGGTGCCCTGCATTCTCTAGCAAAGTGACCTCTCCTGTGACAGTTGTAACATTCAACCTTTGTCTTATCAAAGCCAACAGTTTCTTTGCCATTGAAGTTCAGATTCCTTCATGTCTTCTTTAAGAATCTCTTCACTCTTATGGTAAGCATGGCTACCTACCATTTGACATCCATCTTTTCAAGATCATCAGTATCAATCTGCTCCAGGTCTTTCATTGATACAACTCTTGACTATAAGATTGTGACTGACAAAGAAGGAGAACATGACATTATCAGCATAGAAATGAGGGAGAACTTGTTCCCTATGAGTTTGCAGTATAACACCCTACATGGCAGATTAACCGCTTCATTAGTTCTTCTAATGTTATATCCGAAATACAAAAGCCATATTCTAAGAGTTTGAGGATTCAGCTTGAGCTTGACTTGATGACTTTTCAATCTCATCATTCATACCCTTCAAAGATATTGTTGTAATACATGTCAGTCCATGCTCATTTAGTCTAGATCAGGTTTTGTTTCTCATGATCAAGGCAATATGGTGCCAAGCTAATGGTAGACTTTCATAATAACTTAAGATTTTGCTATCTTCCTGAGAGATATTACTGTCACCATGCAGCCTCCAATTGGCTGATGAGTTTCTAAAACCTATCATATATTTTGTCCAGTCCTTCAGATCTTGATGCATTAAAATTCTCATATTGCTGCTTCAAGACAGTCTTTTGCATTTTCTTAGATTCTTTGTTGCCTCCAAACCTAGTCTTGATAGCTTCCCATAGGCTCTTTGCATCCTTGATTCCATGAAACTTCAATAGGGGCTCATCAGGAATGGCCAACAACAGAGTGCTCTTTGCTTTTAATTCATTTTTTTTGCTATCTTTTGTTCAGCAGTCTTGAGAGGAATAGGACCTTCAGTACTAGCTGATGCAACAGCAGGTGCATCACCATTCACAATAACTTCCCAAAGAGCATAATCTGTATGAGTAAGATATTGCTCCATTCTCATGCTCCAAAGATCATAGTCTCCTGTTTTAAGTATAGTAAGCTTTAGTGAAGAGACTGTTTGGGTAGAATCTGACTGTGATTCCATATCTTCTCTTTGACAATGAGATCTTGTGTAGATCTAGTGTTCTTCTTATTCTGAGTTTCTCAACAAACTCTGATACCACTTGTGAAAACTAAAGAATCGTTTAAGCTCAAATTGTTTAGATCATATATCTAGGATAAACAATAACAATGATAACAATTATGTAGCGGAATATATTGAAGACAATTGTTATTGAACAAAGTTTTATTACCATACGTTTCCACCAAGTCCCAATTCTATATGATCAGTATAGAACGGTTACCACCTGTAACAGTGATCAAAGATCCTTGCGGCTACATACACCAACTAGACGTCTACATTGATCTAGTGTACACACACATACACATTTTTTTGGATACAAAAACTATGTGTCTATGATCTCTTTATATAAAGAGATCATGACTTACAAAGGAAGTTAACATAAAGATATAAACAAGTAAATCTTTTAAACATTAAGAAATATCTTCTGCTATCTTTATCTTTTTAAAGAGATCTTTATCTTTTGACATCTTTGACCAAATCTTCCATAATTCTTCACCAGCTTGTAGAATTCCAATCTGCTAGATTTAGTCCTTATGTTTCATTCTTTTATTTATTTTGTCTCATCAAATCTAGTGCTGCCTTGTATATTACTACTGTTTAAAGTGATTTAATGTTGTCCGTGTCATCCGAGAAAAGGTTTAAACTGTTAGCATTATCCGATATCAGACAATATATGATTTTTGTTCTTGGTTATTCAGAAGTTCTCAGACACAAATTGGACAACATACACAGGAAGAAAGTTTTTGGTTTACATGTTCTTAACAGATTTAAAGGCTCGTATTTATTGATTTAATTGATTACGAAGAAGATTGTTTATCACCTATTTGAAGTTGAAGTGGAGTTGTTTGAGTTTGTGTTCTTATCATATCTTAAAGTGGGTGTTACACTTTGAAGATAACTTGTTTGTGCTTACAACGATGTGATGAAGACTTGTCAGAATCTAGCAAAGGTGTGTGATTTCTCTTATTGTGCTCAATGCTCACATTTGCTATTACATTGGTCTGGTGTCTCACAGAAGATGAGGATTTTTGTCAAGAGGTTGCGATCTACTTATATTTCTCAGATTTATTTATAAGTTTGGAGTCACGTGGATAGTACAAGATATAAGACACAAGTTTAGGTTGTTCTACTTCAGCATCAAATTGGTAATACTTAGTTTTCTTCATCAGTAATTAAAGATTCAAGAGATGGTTAACATATGGGTTTTAGAAGAAGCTTATTGACAAAATATTTAACCATTTACATGTGGCATTGAGGTGAAGTTTTTTACTACTGCTAGTCATTATTACTACTGCTAGTGTGAGTTTCTACTACTCAAGTTTATTTTTCTTATTGTGCTTAATGGTGGGTAATTTGAGGAATTAGAAGGCTTGGATTAGAATTGTGAAATTGGTTTGTAGTGTTCAAGATCAAAGTTGCTTATATTCACAAGTCCCTTATTGGATTATGAAAAAAAGGGGAAGAAGATGCTAACAGGTACAATTGACAACTTATAGATCCTTGGTGTGGCATGGTACAAAGAAAATCTACTTAAGGAGAAGTTTTGTTTCATTCAGGGAGATGAATACATCTCAACTTTAGGGGAAGCTTTGGCTTTATAATGAAGTTCGTACATGACTTTGTTTGTTTTGTCATCCTCAAATAGGGGAAGATTGTTGGGATTCTAGATTTGATGAGACAAAATAAATAAAAGAATGAAACATAAGGACTAAATCTAGTAGATTGGAATTCTACAAGCTGGTGGAGAATTATGGAAGATTTGGTTAAAGATATCAAAAGATAAAGATCTCCTTAAGAAGATAAAGATAACAGAAGATATTTCTTAATGTTTAAAAGATTTACTTGTTTATATCTTTATGTTAACTTCCTTTGTAAGTCATGATCTCTCTATATAAAGAGATCATAGACACGTAGTTTTTGTATCCAGATTAACATGTGTGTGTGTACACTGGATCAATGTAGACGTCTAGTTGGTGTATGTAGCCTTAAGGATCTTTGATCCCTGTTACACGTGGTAACCGTTCTATACTGATCATATAGAATTGGGGCTTGGTAGAAACGTATGGTAATAAAACATTGTTCAATAACAATTGTCTTCATTATATTCCGCTGCCTAATTGTTATTGTTATCCCATATATTTAAGATCCAAACATAACTTAATGTATTACCAATAAGCAAGATTGAGTAGAAAATAAGCTAGGATGTAAAGAGAGAAAGTAGAGAGAGGGAAACAAGAAGAATATTAGATTTAGAGAGAGAAAATGGTAAGTTACACACATACAAAATAAGAAATGCAACCAACACCCTCTCCATGTGAGGAGAGGGTTTCTTTTATACCCTTGGCCTATTACTTAGCACTTGGGCTTTCTTAATGAGCCAGGCTTTGCTTAACTTGGGCTTTGAACCTGAATCATAGACAATATTAGATTACTATCCAAGCCTGTTAATACCCGACTAGCCTATTACATTATAAGACCTATTTGACTTTATAAGACCGATAACTTTCTTGTTTGACTTAATAAAATTAAGGCTAACAATCTCCCCTAATGTTGAGGTCTTCTTTGATCTCCCCAACGTTGACGATATGACGTTTGAGCTTTGCCTTCTTTGGTCTTGTCTTGTTTGTAATGGCTTTGTTAATTCATGCTTTGTGATCTTGATCTTGAGCCTTTATCTTTTGACTTTTGAGTTCTTGAGATCTTTATCTTGCATCATCTCCTTGACTTGAATCATCTTGATTTGACATTCTCGATCATCTTGTGCTCTTGACCAACATGCTCATACATGTTACATTCTTGTTTGACATATATGATTAAAATTTTAACAATCTTCCCCAATAGATGATTCTTTATTTGACTTTGAGGCTCTTTGATGGTGGGGAAGTTTAGAATCAACTATCTTTACGCTGAATGATTGACTTTAAAGGCTTGAGTATGAGCATGTGGTTTAGGAATCTGACTTCGCTGGAATGAGGCTACGACACCGTCGTCTAATCCTGAAATAAGACAATTAGCAATAAAAGATGAATACGACTTTGTCATTCATCTTGAGTTCAGTTGCATTAACCTCTGGTTTTCCATTTTATAGTATAAATACTATACTTGTGATCAGGTAGATTCAAAGAATCTCATTGACAGGGTTTCCAGCTCAAAGCGTAGGATCTTCTAACATAAATTTATTAGATTCACCATGCTTGCTAGTTCTCATTACCAAAACGTCTCAAAGCAGACAACACAGTAAGAGTGAATCCATTAGTTACTATCTTTCTGATTAAGTCATCAATTCATTTTACTGGAACAAGTTTGATTCACATAGAATCGCACCATTGTTTCTTTCCAGTTGACACATGCTTGATTCATATAGAATCTTGCAAGTCACCTACCAAGAGCTTGTTTGATGTTGGCTCAAGCAGGATTTCCATCTTCACTGTGAATACTTAAGTATCACTCAGATGTTCTGGTAAGGTCATAAGGATAATGCGTAGGACTCTTTGTTACAACTTGTGCACTTTATGGTGTTCAACAAGTTTATTTTGACATTGTGTCCTAATGAGATTTATAATTTGATCTCTTCTGGCTCTAGACTCGATTTGTGCACTTTGGTTTTAGTAATCGGAGGCTGGAGGAGACTGCCACCTATTCAATATCAACAATCTCGGAGTGAGATGTCAATAGATAACATGTGTATCTCTGTGACAAATGAGACAAGTTTATTTTGAGAGAAACTCGAATGGCTGGGAAGGGTTATGCATTGCATCACTGGGTCCATGATGTCATTCTTCAATACCAACAATCATCTTTGTGATTTTGATAGATTATGTATTGACCCGGTTTCTGCCTAAGGTGTTTGGAGGGCTGCTTTGTTTTCACCCTTTATCCATACATTTCTTTTTCATTCTTCAACCCCTTCAATGCTTACCAAGACGTCATTACTAACACCTTGTTGTGATTATTCCGGTGTTAGCTCAATCTTAGTTGGCATTTTTCCCTTATTCTCATTCATCTCCAATCATACCTAAGGACTGCTATTTCTAACTATGGATTGCCTTGGGTAGATCCCTCTGGTTCTGGTTGGATCATAGGACTTATACCTAACCTTAACTACCTTATGACTTCATCGACGTCGTGAGATTAATTGAATGTTGGGTATTGAGATCAAACCTTAAAAACCTTTTTTCTAACATTTTGAAATACTCCCCCTACACATGTGCTCCGAGATTCGAAATTGTTTAGCACATGAAGGAAAGAGTTACACTTAGAGTCTTAAAGATCACATTCTTCTATATCATATTTTAATCACATTTTCTCCCCTTATTTTAAATAATAAAACACTTAGTATTTGAAATACCAATTGATTAAAATTTATGAAATGAAAAGTTCCATGGGGAGAAAAATTATACCACGATATTACATGAATTTATTTTTTTAGATTGCTCCCCTTTAACAGTATATGTGGGATACCAAGATTTATTAAAAACTTAACATTAGAATGAAAAAAATGATATGACACCACACAATGTTGAAGACGGAGTGAGATTCCTTAGTGAACAATGTATATTATTAATTGACATTAAGTTTCCACATTTTAATTTCACAAAATGTGTTTGGCTACATAAGATTGACATTTATGAGATGTACCCAACACATTAAAAGGCTTTGTTTTTTAAAAGCTCCCCTTTAGAAATTGAACCATATAAAATGACATTGATAGTACTACAATTTTGAAAATTTATTTGAGGAAGGGAGTGTTGAACACACAATTTTAACAAATACTACTTTTTATGGAAAGATGCCACAAATTATATTGTAGACAATTTGACATTCAATAGTCCTGTTTTGGAAACTTATGTTCAACGCTATATAAAAACCATGATAGAAGACTTCTCTTCTATTTAAAGAGTAAGCGCACTGAAGCGTACACTTCCCTTTTACATTCGGGTCTGAGTTATGCACTGAAATGTACATAAATCATTGTGAGAAAATTTAGAAATGACATGTTTTGAAAGCATTTGAAACTCTTGCTCGAACTTCATTTACACCCCCGTGTCGATGTTAATCAACATTTCTTGGTATGTAAATGTTATCGGATTCAAGAGACATGTCGAGAAGATTCTTTTTGGTATTTTTGAAATTTTCTGATTTTATATTTTGTTTTTCTAGATTTTATATTTTTCTATTTTCTTTTTGTTGTTTTTATAGTTTTGTATTTTCTTTTTCAAAAATTTTATAAATAAAAAATAAATAAAGAAGAACAAATATTCACAAATTGATGTTTGATAGGTTAAGCAGATTCGTTTGCCAGAACGTCCAGTTCATCTGGAGTCAAACATCTCATACCGAGTCGTCTGACAAGATACTTAAACATATCTTCCGACAGAGCTTTAGTAAATAGGTCAGCTAACTGGTATTCAGTTCCGACAAAGAATAATTTAACAATACCCTTTTCAACCTGTTCCTTTATGAAGTGATATCTGACATCGATGTGCTTGGTACGAGAATGCTGGACTGGATTGCACGAGATGGCACTGGATTGCACGAGATGGCTATGCCTTTGAGTCACAATACATAGGTATTTTATCAAAGTGAAAGCTATAATCTGTGAGCTGGGTTATCAACCATAGAACTTGAGCGCAGCACGCAGATAAAGACACATACTCGGCCTCTGCTGAAGACATTGAAGTGCAGTCCTGCTTTTTGGAAGACCAGCTAACTAACTTATCACCACCTATGAATTGTATGCCACCAGATGTGCTCTTACGAGAATCGAGATAGCCCGCGTGATCCGAATCTGAAAAATCACTTAGTTCAAAACCGGTGTTCTTTGGATACCAGAGACCCATGTTAATGGAATCTTTAAGGTACCGAAAGATCCGCTTAACCGCAGTGAGATGTTTCTCAGTCGGTTTCGCTTGATAACGAGCACAATAACATGTTGCATGTACAATATCTAGTCTACTTGCTGTTAGGTACATGAGTGCTCCGACCATACTATGATATTTTGTTTAGTCGACCGGAGTACCACTCAAGTCAGCATCTAGGTGTTTTGTAACCATTGGTGTACCAATGCTATCACATGAGGTCATACCATGCTTTTTGAGTATCTCTTGAGCATACTTAGCTTGGTTTATAAATATACCATGAGGGGATTGGAGGATCTGAATTCCTAAAAAGAATTTCAGCTCCCCCATCATATACAAATCAAGCTTGATGTGCATTAGTTTTTCCAATCGTTTTGAAAGTTTTAGGTTCGTAGAACCAAAAATGATATCATCAACGTAAATTTACACAAGCAATATGTCTTCCCCGTGTTTAGTTATGAACATATTTAGATCAATATAACCTTTTGAGAATCCTTTGGATACCAGGAAGTTGGAGAGTTCATCATACCATGCTCTTGGTGCTTGTTTGAGTCCATATAATGCTTTCTTGAGATGGTAAACTTGGTCAGGATGATATGGGTCAACAAATCCATCTGGCTGATTTACGTACACTTTTTCCTTCAGAGGTCCGTAAAGAAATGGTGTTTTTACGTCCATCTGGTATACTATAAATGATTTGTGTGCAGCGTACGCAATGAACAACCGGACAGCTTCCAACCGAGCAATTGGTGCAAATGACTCTTCAAAATCAGTTCCTTCCTTTTGAGCATATCCCTTAGCTACAAGACAAGATTTGTTGTGAATAACAGTATTTTCCTCATCACGTTTGTTTTTCTAGAGCCACTTCAAGTTAATGACATTTTTGAAAAGTGGTCTGGTATGTGCTTAATTACACATACCTTTTGCCTATAAAAACGTGCCTAAAATGACCAAAATATACCAAAAATACATTGTATTTGTGTGTTTTGTGATTTATGATTGTGCAGGTAACGGATATTCACTAAAAGACAAAAATCAAGTCAAAACAGACAAAACCGAGCACAGGAATAGAAAGAGCGTGAAAAGTCAAAAAGTCAAAGTCAAAGTCAACCAAAAAGTCCACCCCGCAAAGTCAAAGTCAAAAGAAGACTAAAATGGTTATTAAACCATTTAGGGCCCAAAACCAAAAATCTAGCTCAAATATACAAACATAACAGCCCATCACCAATTTATACAGTGCAAGTCCTCAGTCCTGAAAGGACCATCCATGAGATACTACCATACAAGTTGAGGGGACAAATCTGTCAAAACTACAAACCTTTAACCCTGTTATCACCTAAACAGAAATACAAACAAAAGACCACTCTTGGCGCCAAATTACCATATTTGTGTCTTCAACCTTTGGCCCCTGCAACACAAAACAAAAACATCACTCTCATATCAACCCCACCTTAACCCCACTCCATAACACCCTAAAATCCACCTTGGCGATCCAAAGAGACCTCATTCGTCCATGGAAGAAGACAAAAAAATAAAGGGTTGACATCAAAGAACTTGGAGAGCACACAAGATAGATGGCTGAGATGATTTTGGACTTCACTCACACAACTAGCACACCTGCTATCTCACTCACATAACTAGCACAACTAAAAGGGCAAGACTTGAAGTATTTTAGTATAAATAGGACCCTTGTAGCCATTGATAAGGCATCTAGTTTTTTAATATTCAGCTTATTTTACTTAAAGTTTTTACTTATTGCAATTTAAATTTGCAAGTCTTGTAATGTTTTAAAATGTTAATGAAATTTGAGGTTTAAAAGTTCTCAAAATTTTATTTTTACATGTTATTATTCCATTGTTGATTCAAAGTGCTATTAAGCTCATATAAGCTCTTATTTACTTCTTATAAGATGTTTAACTTAAACTCCTTAAACTTTTCCAAAGTTCAAAGAGTTTAAGTCATTTTATCAAAAATTACCAAAAATCAGCTTGTTCAAGAAAATCTGGAGCATGGTAAATTGTAGATGGCCATGAGTTAGTACTTATGTGGATAAGCTATAGGGTGGTTTTAAAAGATTTTGGGGTGTTTAAGTTCTTGAAAAAAGCCTTGGGCCTTTGTAAGTTCTAAATTTATATTTTCAAGTCATTTTATGCATTTACTTATTAACTGCTTATTTTATGTTTATTCTGCTTTCTAAATGCTTATTATGTCTTTACTATGCTTATTTGATTTAGTTTGATGCATGTCTTGATATGTTTTAGCTTAAAATTGAGTTTTCATATTCTTAAGGAGTGTTTGGATTAACCATCAGTTTTAGTGCAAAAAGTTGTTTGTGTCACTTATGTTCTTAAAATTCAGTTTAGATCACTCTTAAATTAGTATTTAATCTTGCTTAGCTAAGTTTGATTTTAGTTCGAGTTTGTTTTCATGATTTTCTAAGCGTATGCACAATCTGTGGAGTTATTTAGTTCTAATACAGTTTTAGGATTGATCTTAAGATTCAAAGACTTAAGTTGTGTTTTCTAAACTCAAAATACATCATCTTTCATGTTCCATATCTGGTCTTAGAGTTATATATAGTGTTTCATTGTTTTTAGAGTAATGGGTCAAAACAGATACAGTTTTCAAGCTATGGGTTAGTTTTTAGCCATTTTCAATCTCATTTTTAGGTTAGCATAAGTTTGTTTTAAGCCTTTAAATTCCTTTCACAAGTAATTTATAGTATAGATTTTATAAGTTTGAGCTTAGTTTAAGGATTATAGCTTATTATCTAGCTTAGTTTTAGGGCTGCAAAAGCCAATTTGTCTTTTACAAAAAGAAAACCAAAAAGAGTGCATAATGTATTCAACTTTTTCAATGGGCTTTTTCATGGATTATATGAATTTCAAACTCCTTTTTCTTTGCTGATTCTTGAAGCCTATAGGATAAGCTTGTTATTCATATAAGCCATTAAGCCATAAGAATAGCTTATGGCTTTTAAATATTAGCTTAAAAGTAGTGTTTAGTTTTTTTTAAACTGTTTTTTTTGCATTCTATCTTTAAGCTTTAAGCCCATTTATGCTTATTTCCCTTGCTTATTTTTAATATTATTTGCTTATTAGGTTTAGCTTATCATCTTTTCTAGCTTATTTGTCAATTCTAATTGCTTATTAGGTTTTAATTTTTTGTTTAAAAGTTAAATTAGTTGAATTCTGTCTTTTAATCCCTTGTTTCAATAAGCTTTTAAGTGCATATCTGCTTATTTTTCTTTGCTTATTTTTGTTTATAAATGCTTATAAGATATAGCCTATGGTTTTTCTTAGCTTATTTTCCTTTCCCTAGTGCTTATTAGTCCAAAAATTGCAAAACAGTTATCGCTTTAGTCTTAGTGTTAAAAAAAAGCTTAAACTGCCAACTTTCTTTTGCTTATTTCCTAGCTATTTTCAGTTTTGTAAAAGGTTGCTTTTTTAATGTTGTTTATTTTTGCTTATTCTAGCATTTTGCAAAAAGAAATCTAAAAAAAATATGTTTTTTCAAAAAGAGAGGTCACAAGGGTCGAACCTGTGACCTCTCCCTTCCATACCCAACAGCTTAGCACACACACTCATCACCAACTGCCCTTGGGTCTTTTTCATTTATAGTTTGTAAAATTTAATACTTAACCCTTCTTAGCCAGTTTTGCTTATTAATGCTTATTTGCTTTTTAACTGCTTATCCGTTTAGCCAATTTTCTAGTTCTTATTTTTCTTAGATTCTACACAGTTTAAAGTATTTTCTGTAATTTTTTTTAGAATTTTTAAAATTTGTTTACTATTTTTTATGCATTTTTTAGATTAAATCCGTTTTTAATTCATAATAAATTAAATAAATGTCAAAAAAATATAATTCTTTTTTTTAAAATTTTCTTTTATCATTTAGGATCTATAAAAATTAAATTCGTATTTGTAGGGATAAAATTTTAGAATTTGGGTTTTTAAAGAATGGGTTTTGAATCCCGTTATCGTTTTTAGTGTTTTAGCCTTATTTGCTTTCGTTTTTAGCGTGCCTTTACTTGTTTTAGCATATTATTTGCAGAAATAGATAACCAAATCCAATTTGTGATATTCAACCATTGTTCCACAAGCGTTACCTCGATTTTCAAATTCGCACCTCGTCGAGACACGACCCGGGAAGTTTTTTAGGGATTTTACTTTGGGTAAAAGTAATTATCCTTTTAAAAAGCCTTTTGGAATTCTTATTATTGATATTTTTGAGATAATTCTTATTATTATATATTTATATTTATTATATATATATTTATATATACTAAAGGATTTATTTTAAGAATCAATTTTTGGCGCCGCTGCCGGGTTGGTTGTGAAACGATTATGTACGTTTGAAGATTAGTGTTTGAAGACCCTTCCCCGTGAAGATATCGCTTTCATTTGTGAATATATTATATTTTTTATCAAGTAATCAAAAATTCCAAAAAAATTGAAAAACCAACAAAACAAATCGTGTTGTTAATCGTTATAATCGGCTCACCTTTGAATTACAAACTATAAGGGGGGTATAAGGAGGGCTTGATCCAAGGAACATCGCCCAAAAAGGAAGAACGCTTTTAAATCGCTTCGGCGTGCTAATTCCTTCCGCTCTCTTGTGCGTAATTTAAAGAGCTACCGTGGACTTTTAACTTCCGATTACCAAAAATATTATGTTTTATTCATAATTAGTGCATGCGCACTCGTTCTCAAACCCGTAACCATCCTCAACAACAAGTAACACTGAATATTGAACCATTTGATCTTGAAGAACCTATTGAAAATCAAGCTCCTCCCGTAGTTACGATGGCCGATCAACGTACTATGGCGCAATTGCTCCAAGCACCCACCGAGGGTTACGAGGATGCAATCGTTGTTCCCGCGATCACCGCGGACAACTTTGAGCTTAAACATGGTTTGCTCACTCTTGTGCAAAATAAACCATTTTTCGGACATGATAAAGAAGATCCTCATGCTCACATTCGATATTTCAACAAGATCACTTCTACGTTGAAGTTCCCAAACGTTCCGAATACGTCGATTAAGCTTATGCTTTTTCCATTTTTCCTCGAGGGGGCCACCCGGATTTGGCTCGAAAAAGAACCCCTTCGATGGATTCTTACTTGGGATGATCTTGTTTCAAAGTTTATCAACTAATTTTTCCCTCCCTCCAAAACAACAAACCTTCGAAATGAAATCACCAATTTCCAACAACGTTTTGATGAATCTTTTAGTGAGGCATGGGACCGATTCAAGGATCTCCTTCGTGCATGCCCACATCATGGTTTCTTGGAATTACATTAACTCGATACTTTCTACAATGCTTTGAATTCTAATGATCAAGATTCGTTGAATTTCACCGCGGGTGGAAATTTTTTGGACAAAATGCCTCAAGAATGCTTTGTCATCATCGAGAGAAAATCCAAAGTTTGTTATTCACGAAGCAAAGCGATTGTTTCCAAAGTAAGTACGAGCTCTTCTACCCCCAGTGTTTCACCTGATGTTGCCGAACTTAAAGATATGGTGAGAGCCTTGTTTCTCGATAAGAAAAACCAATCCCAAGCTCCCGCTACCGTAAAAGAGGTCGAGGAAAGTTGTGTAACTTGCGGTGGTGCTCATTCTTACCATAATTGTTCCGCCACAGATGGCAACGTTTATCGTGATAATATTCAAGAATACGTTTCACAAGCCACCGCGGTTAACTACAACCAAGGAAATACCGCTTACCGTCCTCCGATGGTTGCAAATCAAATTCGACCTCCCGGTTTTCCTCCCGTTCAAAATAATCAAAACAACAAAAACAATCAAAGAAATAATCAAAACCGTTACAATAAAAAACAGGGAAATAATTACAACCAAAGTCCAATTTATCAACCCCCGGCTTACCAAGCTCCGGCTCCTCAAACACAAGGTGTGTCAAAGGATGACCTTAAATCTACATCAAATCTAATGATGCGGTTATGAAAAATATGCAAACCCAAAACCAAAACATGCAAAACCAAATGACCAATTTAACGGACATGCTTACCAAATTCATGAATGCCAATACCGCC
>BQNB010036764.1:0-47233 GCA_026074375.1 Tanacetum coccineum | reverse complement strand
TATACCCCTCTTAGAGTTTGTTTATCTTTAAAAGGTGAACCGTACCTCGCAAGTGACACAAAAGGTAAGTTTTTCATCTTTTTTTCGGGAACTTATTATGATAATGTTCCAATTGAGAACATTATTTTGATGATATATTTTTTTTCTTTTTAGGACATTTTTTTAATTTTTTTTAATTTTTTTAATCTATCTTATATATATACTAATAAAAAAAATCTTTTTGTATTTTTTTATATGAAAATAAGCAAAATAACTTCTCACGGAAGGATTTTCAAAGCACTAATTGTCAAACGCAACGACAATCGTATACAATCCTCCCCGGCAACGGCGCCAAAAATTGATTTAAAGATTCCTTACTATATATATAATATAAATATTATAAATATATAATAGGATAATATCAATAAAATCAATGAATAAACCGGAAGTATATGATATTCCCGGGTCGTTTTCCCGACGAGGAATGTAAATTTGAAAGTCGAAAGTCGGTTTGATATTTGATGCTTGAATGGAAAAAGATTTTGATTTGTTTTCTAAATCTACGGGAAAATTAATGCAATCTACACTAAAAAACCACTAAGGAAACACAAATTTAAACTAACAACGCAAACAGGAATCCTAAAAACGCGACTTAAAATCCTAATTTATCAAAATTAAATCCTAAAATGATCTTTTTAACTTTTATAAGTCCTAATTGACTAAAACGCAAGAACTAAGCAAACTAAACCAAAAACGAGAGCAATTAGTCTTAAAAACATAAAAAACGTGAACGGGATTCAATCTCGTTCTTTAAAAATCTAAAATCTACAAATTTAACCCTACGAAAACAAATCTAATTTTCCTAAGTCCTATTTGATAAAAGAAAATTAAAAAAAAAGAATTATATTTTTTTGACTTTTATATTTTTTTTATTATGAATTAAAAACGATTTTAAACTAAATTAAATATTAAAAATACTAAATTAATTATAAAAAATATGGAAAAATCATGAAAAGTGCATTGAACAGTAAATAATTTAATAAAAATAAGGTGGAGAAAACAGCTTATCAAATAAGCTGTTAAATGAGTTAAAACAGCTTATAACTAAAACGAGCTAAAAAGGTAATAAATGATTAATTTGTGCAATAGAAAACGGAAAAGACCCAAGGGCAGAGTGGTGTGTGGTGTGTGAGTTAAATATATTGGTTGAGGGAGGTTGAGGTCCCAGGTTCGAGCCTTGCTCACTTGGGGCTTCCCTCCTTCCCAATATATTTTTTATTTGCCATTTTTTTAACAACTTTTTAGATAAGCTAAAATTAAGCAACTTTTATAAAGATACTTTTTTTAGAAACCAAAAATAAGCACATAATAAGCTAAATTATGGTGACAGAATGCTAAAAGCTTAAATGCTAAACTGTTTGCTATTTTAAAACACAATAAGCTAATGTAAAACGAATTAAGCTAAAACAGAAAAACTTCTATACCTAATGAGCAAGTAAGAACAAAAATAAGCTAACAGGATAAGCTAAACTAAGCTAAAAAAAACAGAATCACCAAGGGCTTTTTTATACTTGAAATTTTAAGCTACAAATGCATTAAGCTCAAAGAAGCTCTAACCTAGATAAAATAAGCTAAAATTGATTAAAACTATCCTAATAAGCAGTACTAAACCTAAATTAAGCAAAAACAATAAGCAAATAAGCTTAAATAAGCAGATAAGCTTCTAGCCAAACTTTTAACCAAACAGCCTATAGGGTACTTTCTAGCTTATTTTTAAGCTAGAAGACAGATCTTTATGGCTTAATGGGCTATGTCACTAAAAAGCTTATGAAATAAGCTACACTAATCATCAATCAAAAATCATTTTGAAACTCAAATAAGCTACGAAACAGCTTATTGAAAGTAGCTGTTCACACTCAGTACATGCTGAGTACTTTTTTTAACTTTGAAAATGACAAACTTTGAGCTTAAAATTATGCTCACAAACAGATCCTTATGACTATATAACCTACAAAAAGATTAAATTTAAACATCAAAGAGCTTATAACAACAATCAAAAATCATTTTGAAATTCAGAATAAGCATAAAAAGGCTAATTGAAAAAGCTGTATTTACAACAAAAACACTTAGTAAAAATTTTAACAAATTTTAACATAAACTTAACTAGACTAAAGGATACTTAAACTAAACTTTGACTCTGCATTTAAACACTAAAAACAACTTTAAAACAATGCTCAAAATAGGTTTTCAATAGCTTAATCAAATAAGCACTTAGAATCTGATTTATGACCTCATATTTAAGCACTTAATAGAAACAAACCTAAAAACAAGCTTAAAGACTTGAAAAACTTTTAGAAACAGCTTAAAACAACTTAAAGAAAGCTTTCCAAACTTAGCAAAGTAACCCAAACAATTTTACACTAGTTTTGACCCATTTTGGTTGTTAAACCAAACACCCCTTTAAGACTTTACAAACCATTTTTAAAGTGATTAAGACTGATTTAAGCCAAATTTTACAAATACCAGATGTTTAACATGTCTAATAAGTGATAATAAGCAAATTTTGACAACCAATCAGTACTATAATAAGCTAACAAAGATTATGCAATAATAAGCTATTATGACAGATTTAAAGAAAAACTTGCACAAATAACTTTTAAACTACAACCTAAGCACCATAAGCACTAAACATCATAAACAAACATAAATAAGCATAAATAAGCAGTAATAAGCAACGCTACAGTAAAAGCATAAGAATGACATAATATGGAACTTACAAAGCCCTTTGCTCTAAACAAGGGCAAATAAGCTCTTAAGAGCTTTGTCTACAAGCTCTAGCTTGTTTAAGAACAAGCTAGTAAACAACCTATAAGCCCTTCCCTTTTTGGCTTATCTTCCAAATAGCTTTTTGAGTGAAATTTTTGAACTAGTCCTTGAACAACAATAAACTAGAAAGTTTTCATTGTTTAAGGCATAAACAACTTATAAGAGTATAAATAAGAGCTTATAGTAGCTTTTGAAACATAAAAAAACTTGCAAACAGATTTTAAAACCAAACTCTAAATTTCACTAAACTTTTAAAATCATTTCAAGAAAAAGGAAGTACAATAAGCTAAATTAAACTAAGATAAGCTAAAAAGTAAACTAGGTGCCTCATACGGGCTTACAAGGTCCTATTTATAGATAAACTTCAAAGTCTTAGGTCTTCATCTTGTGTTTCTTCACTAAGAGGGTTTAAGGGTGTGCTTCTTGTGTGAGTAGAGTCCCAAAGTCATCATAGCCCTTAATTTTGTATGCTCCTCATGTTCTTTGATCACAGCCATTGATTTCTTGTCATTTACCTTTGACGAATGGGGTTTTTGAGGATTGCCAAGGTGGCAATTATTGTTATATGGGGTGGGGTTTGATGGGAAGTAATGGGTTTTGTTTGTATGTTGCAGGGGAGAGGAAAGTGATGGGTAAACAATGTTAGTTTTTGAGCTTGGCGGGAAAAAGATATAAAAAGGGTGCAAGGTATAAGTTTGTGGTTTTGGCACATTTGGTCCCTGAACTTGTATTGTTGAATTGCATCCATCGTCCTTTGTGGTGTAATGTTATACGGGGTTGGCATAAATACCCCCTGAAGTTATATGGTGTAATTGCATGGATAGTCCTTAAAGGACTAACAGACTTAACAGTGTTGTGTTTGGGCCATGGTTTGGGCCGACAAAATAAAAGTCTAACAGCCGTTTGGTTATTTTTGGTGGGCTGTTAAGTGTTAACAGTCAAGGGGTTTGGGCCAAGGATTGGGCCGGTTATGGACTTTGGGTTTAAAAAGGGTTTTTATAAGTCTTTAAGACTTATAAGTCTTCTTAATGTTTAAATGGGCTGACCCGGCCCATTAGATGGGTACGGGTTGGCCCATTTAACATTTCTTCGATATCAGCTTCGGCTTTGACTTTGACTTTGTCGGGGTTGACTTTTTGACTTCTCACGCTCTTTCCATTCCGTGCCCGGTTTTGTCCGTTTTGACTTTGTTTTTGTCTTTTTTATTGATATCCATTTCCTGCACAATATAGATGTAAAACACACAAATACAATGTATTTTTGGTTTGTTTTTAGTCTTTTAAGCACGTTTTCCTAGGTAAATGGTATGTGTAATTAAGCACATACCAATGATGATTCCTTAAGTTAGTCAGTATTCTACAAAAAGAAATGAGTATATTTGAGACTTAGTTGACTTAGGTGTTATCATTTCGACTACTTAGAGGGAATAATTGTGACATCCGGGACTTAGTTGACTTTGGTGTTTCAATTTATATCATCTATATCATATAAGGAGAAATGCGAACATCCAACTTAATTGACATTTGTGATACAGTTTCAAATTAATTGTGTACTTCGGATATTTGGGATTTTTACATCAAGACTGCTTGAGGCGACTTGCAAGAAAGTTTTGAATCTACTCAAGAAAGGATTGCTGATTTAACGGAAGCCTAAAAGACAAATTCTTAAGAGAGACAACAGGAAGACACTACGCTGCAACAAAGAACCATAATGATGTTTCTCATCATCAGGTCCTAAACTCGAACATATATAATCTTGTGAATTGTATATAATGTAGCTTTGGTGTTTCAATTTATATCATCTATATCATATAAGGAGAAATGCGAACATCCAGGACTTAATTGAATTTGGTGTTACAGTTTCAAATTAATTGTGTACTTCGGATATTTTATACCCTAAAATATTAAGGGAGAGCATTAAAATGTTCCTATTAGATATTGTGTAACATTTTATCCCCGAACGTTTAATCAACTGATATCCAAAATATCAAGGGATTAACATTTTAGATAAGGGGAGAAAATGTGATTAAACTGCATCTAATTTATACTGAAATGTGATCATATAAAATGAACTCAATGCACTCCACACTTAGCATGTACTACGATTACGATTAACATGTTAAGGGGGAGCTTTTAGTGATAATGAAAAACTCTCAAAGTGTAAATCTTTTGATATTTATATCAAACACTTTGATTGAAATTTTCAATGATTTTGGAAGGATTGTGATGGAATACCCAAAAGACCGACCATGTTCTTAAATTTATGGATTTATAAGGTAGTTAGGCATAGGTATTCAAATCCCATGATCTAGCCAGAACCGGAGGGATCTACCCAGGGATATCCACTAGATAGTGTAGAAGTCCTTAGGTATGATACAAAAGGAGAAAAATTGTGAATCAGGAATAGTGCCGACTGAGATGGAGAACAAACCTAACAAGGTATTAGTCATGAAGTCTCGGTAATTACTGAAGGGGTTGAAGAATGAAAAAGAATTGTAAGGATAAAGGGTGAAAAGAAATAAGACCTCCATACACTTTGGCAGAAACTGGGTCAATACATAAACTATCAGAAACACTAAGTTGTTGTCTGACATTAAAGACAGTCATGGACCCAGTAACGCTATGCACAACCCTCCCTAGCCACTCAAGGTCTCTCAAAAGACTATTGTTTCATTTCTCATGGAGATTACACGCATTTCTATCGACTTTCTCACTCCGAGTTAGTTGATATTGAAAAGGTGGCAATCTGCTCCAGCCTCCAATCACTAAAACCAAAGTGCACTATTGAGTCTAAAGCCAAAAGAGATCATCTATAAATCTCATTAGGACACTTGTCAAAATTATGCTTGCTAAGTCACACAATGTGAATAACAAGATATATATTTAGAGTCCTACACATTATCCTTGTGATTTTGCCAGAACATCCAAGTGATATTTAAGTATTCACAATGAAGATGGAAATCCTGCTTGAGCCAATATCAAACAAGCTCATGGTAGGTGACTTGTGCGATTCTATATGAATCAAACTTGTAACAACTGGAAAGAAACGATGGTGCGATTCTACAAGAATCAAACTTGTTCTAGTATATGGATTAACGGTTGATGATGAATTTTTGAAATTATTAACACTCTCGATGTGTCACAAAACCACTTTAGCAGGTGATACGTCGATTGATTTTTCAAATTGATTTTTCTATTCAATCGGTGAGATAGTAACTCACTGGTCCACTCTTATCGTGCTGTCTGCTTTGAGATGTTCCAGTAATGAGAACATGTTGAGTTTGATGAATCTAATGCATATGTGTTAGAAAGGTTCGATACTTCAACTGGAAATCCTGTCAAGGGGATTCTTCTTAAATTGAATCTACCTAATCACAGGTTGATCCTCACGAATTTGAAGGTTACTCTAACCAAACACGGGCGAATGACAAAGCCATATTCATCCCCCGCTTTATTGCTAACTGTTTTAATGCAGGATATTTAAAGATGGAGGTGAAGGTACCTGATTCCAGCTGACTCACAAGGTTCATAACCACATGCTCATAAATGACCGACAAACATAAAGACATCATGAAAGCTCAAGTACATGTTTCAAGACTTCTGTTACTCTGATACCATACGTCTTTCTCGAAAGTGATGAAGTATTAAAGTCAAATAATTTCAAAGAAGTTTCCTTCACTCTGATACCGAACGTCTTTCTCAAAGTGAAGAAGTGTTAAAATTAAAGAATATCAAGAAAGATGGTTACACTCGCTTTTAAACATCAAGAACAGTATGAGCATGTCGGTCCAAAAGTGACAAGATCACAAGAAGGCAAAGATTATAAGATGGCGACTAGAGATTATGCTTGGTTGATGATCTCAAGAAGCTCAAAAGATCACATACAAGTCAAGAACAAGATACAAGCTAAAGCCTAAAAGTCTAAAGATTGCTACATTAAGATTCACAAGATAAAGAACATGATAACAAGACTACGAGCTAAAGATTGAAGACATTCATAGAATGTAGAGCTTAAGTTTTTGTAAATTGGAGTGACCTCCCTTAAGGGGAGATTGTTAGGAATCCAAAAAGGATCGGTCACTCCACGTAATTTACGTTTCTAGCTCGTAGTCCACAATGTATTGTTTAGTAAGCTAACCGGGCCAAAGATAAGGAAAAGCCCATGGAATGCCCATGAAGGCCCATCCATAGACGGAAAAGGTTAGTATTTATACACCTCTCCATGCCTTGGAGAGGTGGTTGGTTGGTTGGTTGGTTTTATTTCTCACATTGTAATCTAAGTGTTTTCTCTCATCTTTCTCTCACTAAAACATTCCTTCCAAGTCTTTCTCTCTCTAACATTTCTTGCTAATCATTTCGTGTATGAGTTAAGTGATTATAGCTATTCTACACGAATGATACCAAAAACTGAATGATTACAAGAGTATAGGAGATTACAATTTGTTTCCTATGGAATTAATTATGTTGCAAGACCTCTTCTGCTTTTCTTTTCCTTTGAAAATTGACTTTTATGGTTTAGATATCTAAAATATGACTTAGCACACTTAAAACTCGTTTTTGAGTTTTATATTTATAAGGTCTGGAATATGGTCAATACGGCATATCAAAAGGCTTCGATAAGGCGTATTGGATATTTCTTGGAGTAGGGACTACGTTCAATATCTTCCAGAATATTGTATTTCCATAGCTTGAATATGGCGTATTGGTCTTTCTTGGATACAGCATATTGATCTTGTTTCCTTCGTGGTCTTTTGTGAAGTGCAGGCACAAATACGCCGTATCTTCCTTGATGGATACGGCGTATTAGATGTCAAAACAGTAGTCTTCAAATCTCTTCGTTTAAGCTCCAGAATGTGTGCCTTTTTGCTAATCTTCACCAAATACTCCATAATTACTGCAATTCTCAAATACAAACGATTAAATAACAATTCTTTGCAATAATGATACAAAATGGGTTATTTACATGGGATAAATGATGCTATAAAAGTGACATTATTTGATGTCATGAAATATCCCCCCACTTGAATCCTACTTGTCCTTAAGTAGCCTTTAGAAGTTTATGAAAATGTATCCCTAAGGATTTTTCCGTTTAAGCATTTATTTGATCTATTACAAATACACAACCAAACACCTCATGAAATAGGAAGATGAAAACACTCAAATCACTCAACTAATCTATGTGGTAACATGTAACTAACTCGCTCAATGCTAGTCGTGACGAGTATTCTATCATAGGCTTGGCAGGATACACATTTCCACACTAGAGCTAAGGTGCAACAAGTTAGAAAGGCAAAATGGTGTTTTATATAAGGATTAGGTTTGTTCATTCTACAATCTTTCACCAAATGTACCACACCAAACAAGGCAGCTGAAGAACACAACTGCTAGCAACAGGAAATATAACATGTTGTGTTTCGATACATTCCTCATTCGAGTGTAACCAAGGATTAGGATGAGAATGATATAGGTTTGGATCTTCTAACTTTCACCAATTGTAATAAACCAACAAGGGCAGTCTGAATCATGCATTACATGGCCGTACTCGTAACGACGGAATGACATGCCTGTTCGATCAGATCCTTTTTAGAGGTAAAACACATGGTTAATGATTAGGAAAGGGAAATAAATTGTTGTTAAATAAAATTACGAAACAAATAGATTAAGTCCAAAAAAATAAGTTAACAAGTTTCTAGACACTTTTTTCCCGACCGTTACCATGATAAAGATCACAACTATTTACCACACGTCTTGATCATAGATTAAAATATAAACAATAATGTTGGCGTTCCCGTAACGTCACTTCCCAATCATCCCTTACTTTACATAACATTTTACAAGACAAGTGGCGATATCTACACACTGTATACAAAACTTCTACATCGTTGACTATAAGACGTATTAATGAATTAATCGATCCTTTCATTATCCTTTTGGTCTAAGGGGGCTTTGCGACATCGATTATCTTCAAAAACTTTCCTCCTTTTTTTTTGTTTGCGATTTTAGATTTTTTTGTTTTTTAATATGCTATTACGAAAATCGATGTATTTTCACCAACTTCAAGATCATAATAACTTCGGATATTTACTTTCCATTCATAATGTCTTCATTTTCTCGAACGTACAAATTATTTGGTCGTTGGTAGTAAAAAATACATGAGTTATGACTTACTTATACTTTCCAATTTGCATTGTGCAAATTTATTCCCAATCGTACCAAAAGGTTGAAATTAAAACAAGACTCAAGAATTACATACTTTACACTTTAAGCAACTTACAGCAAATGATAAATGAACTTAATCTAAAGGGTAGGCTCTATGTTATGGTGTTATGTGTATCAGATAAATAACTGTGGTATTCCTAAATGATTAGCTCTATTGGTTTTTCTAGGGGTATCTTACTCTTAAGATGAGAGTAAACAAAGGGTTTATACAGGGATTTAACTAACCAGTGTAGTTAGTTAATAAAACAACATATAAAGGCTTTTTGGGTGTAATCCTAGAAATTTACCAATTTAAACAAGTTACTCCATCTAAATCCATAGTACTCATTATTGTGGTCTCGAATAGATATATCAAGCCAAGTTCTAAAGTTTACAACATCACCGGCTGTCACACCCCGACAATGGTGGAAACTCGAGAGCACAACATAATGATCAATCATAACACAAGATACAATATAGAGAAAACTATAATGCATAAACTTCAGGTGTTACGAAGACCATCAACCTCAAACAACCTTGAGTGATGTCCCAAATCACAATCAAATTTGCAAGCTCTTACAATATCCAATAGCCCATACAGGGGTCCAAATCCAAACTTAAACCAAAATCTTCCAAATACTAAAACCGAATAAAATAAAAAAGCAAGACTTCACATGAAAAATCCACTCGGGATACTTCTAAGTCTGCTATCACATATCACCAACTTATTCCTCTTTCACTTCACCTAAAAATGATACTCGAAAACGTCAACAATAATGTTGGTGAGCTCGTAGGTTTGACCTTAAACCCAAAAGTTGTGCCAATATTTCAAAAAGTGGACAATAGTGCAATATGACAGTGAATATATATGCAAACAACCATAGAATCCCCACTAATCAATCACCATATGTTACTTACGCACCTAAAGGGCTTACCAGCTAGAGCACTAAATTAGGGTAGGACCACACACAAACTAGGGTAGGCATACCCATCCG
The DNA here is from genome assembly GCA_026074375.1 of Tanacetum coccineum. Classification (NCBI taxonomy): domain Eukaryota; kingdom Viridiplantae; phylum Streptophyta; class Magnoliopsida; order Asterales; family Asteraceae; genus Tanacetum; species Tanacetum coccineum. Next base: position 37,236 of record BQNB010036764.1, on the reverse strand, counting down.
CTCCAATAATCACATAAATACTGGGTAGACGTACCCATCCAATCCAAACAATCATGCAACACATACTATTCACATAGCAGTCATAAGCACATATCTTGTCCTAAAAACAAAACCACCTTTCACACAGTTCAATTCAAAACAGTTCAAAACACATTTGAGTATCATTTTCCCCCAACGGAAAAAGACAGTAAAAATGAGGCTACGAGAACTCACCTCAAGCAAGTCTTTAGCAACCAAATATCAATCACACAAGCAAATTCAACGACGCCCGCACACGACCTAGTCCAGTTAATGTCTCATTTTAATCATTCATTTCCAACACACTCTTTACGTTTGATGCATAAAGTCTAGACACGTTGTACAATAACCCGAACAATTTAGTGGTGTGATGGTTGACGACATATTCCCATAATCATATCAATCCCATTACTCGATAATACATACTTATACTATTTAAAGAAAATAGATAAGTAATATAAGTAAATATTTATAATTTATAATTATAAATATATCTCGATAAGTCCATTCGGTAACCTTAGTCACCGTGAAAATAATCATATTAGGGTTAAAAATGTAACGTTTACTCATAATAAACATATTTGAGAAGTTTCGAGAAAAATTATATTTTTCGTCTTTTAGTGAATTTATTAATTAAATAAAATAATTAAATAATATTTTATTATTTAAAATTTAAAATCATGTTATTAGGTAAAATTTCTAAGTATAAACTTTTTAAGAAATTTTGACATGACCCGTACACTCATACAACGTTTTCCAAGGTTTTTAACCTTTATTTCAAACACTTTTCAAACTTTCGACACTTTTCCGACAAAATTCCAAAATCTTGATCTTTAACGTTTACTAAAACGTTTTTCCCAAAATAGCGTTCAATATCACTTTGTAAATACATTTCACTTTCAAAAAGTTTGTCAAAACTCTTATAACGACTAAATATCGCTTATTGGGCTTTAAGGCCCAATAAGGGTCCATTAAGATATTTATAAGTCCAAAATACGATCCAAGTCCAAAACCAAGGTTCATTTATATACATAAACTCATACCAATAAGTAGAAAGTAATCCAGACCACAATAAGCCCTCCCATTAAGCCACGACTTAAATAGGCTTATTGGGCCGTGAGTCCATAAGCTCCACAATACATATATTAAGCTTGAAAACAAGCTAATAAGCTACGTATCGCATTTGGTTACTACCATAAGCTATAAAAATAGTCCACAACATACGCCATACCACGTAAATAATCAAAACACACTTCCTTGTGTTTTTCAAAATAAGCCGCGAGCCATAAGCTCATTATAAGCCACGAAATAAGCCCAAAATAAGCTATACATGCTATTATAAAAAATAAGCTATCTAGCAACATATGTTATTCAACCATCACGATCACAACATCAAAACTACAAAACCTCTCTTTTTCTTCTTTAAATCCAACGAACCAATCACCCCTTTATATATCCGTTTCGTTTCAAAAATAGATTTTTACGACAATCAACTTGTACAACTAACATCTATGCATCATTATAAACCCAAAAGGACAAATGGAATTTAAATTTGAAAACTTACAAGAAAATCTTCAAAAATGTAGATTTCGACACGAACCGGACAACCCAAACGTTGTTTAAATAAATACCCGAGCACTAGAATCAACCCAATATATCACCAATCTTCATGTTTTTGATCAAAATTTCAAAAATAAAAGTGTTTGTGTATGGGCTTTGTTCGGACGCCAAGAGGAGAGAAAGAGAGGAGATTTTTTTTTGAAAATGATCTACGTGTTTCAAAAATGAAAGATGGAATATTAGTATGTACAATCCTTAGACAACCATGCTAAAAAAGCCTCCTTGTCTCCTCTTGGACTCAAACCGCGGACAAGGATCCTAGGGGGGTTCGGGTTCTTCTTTTCGTGTCGGGATCACATAAAAGCTCGTAAAACTCAATCGTAAAATACTTTCCAAAGTTAATTAGTATTTTTATTCACCTTAAAAATACGTTTCCATTAACCTAGAGTATTTACATGACATATTTACACTTTAAACCCTTCAAAACTTATTTGAACATTAACGGACGTGTCGAGACTCGTTTTTCGGTATTTCTCAAAATTCACGGGTCAAACCATCCGGAATATAAATAACGTAATAATACCTTCCAAAAGGGATTATTAATCACAATAAACCATAAATTACCAGAATTCTCAACAAAATCACCACTGTCAACAAGGTACATTATCTGAATAAACTAACGAAAGTCAAATAGTCAAAGGACTAAAATGAAATATTTAGAACACAAAAAGGGCAAAGGTTACACCGGCACACTCATATTTTGTGGAATTTAGGTAAACATTTAGAAACGGATAAGGTTAAATCCTCACAATATCTAATAAGGTTTATTGTGTGCAGGTTATGTAACAAGTAATTTCACAAAAGTATGTTTGAATTTTTTTTAAATTTAAGCATAATTTAAGCATTTTAGTGTGAAAATAGGACAAGTATACAATCTAATTCCCATCCCCCTACTTGAATTATACAACATCCTCGTTGTATAGATAAAACATTAAAAACAGGAATTAAAAAAATTAGAATGAGAAATCCCCTGATATTTTGCTCGGTAGATTCTTTAAGTTGAGTTTATGAGCAAGAATGTGTGTTGAACAGCCGGCTTGAGATTTCAAGACTCCAACAATTCTAGATTTCTTGATTGTAGATATTTCACCAATATTGTCAATTTCTTTTCAGCGAGGTCCTATGCAAAATATAGGAAAAACATGCAAAATCCTATCTCGGGTATCTACGGTTAATTAAATAAGCTAAATAAACTGTACAGGAGACCAATACGCCGTATCCATAAACTGGAATACGCTGTATTGAGAAACCTGTAAAAAGTATCTAAATAGGGGTCAATATGTTGAATACGCCGTATCATGTACATGAATACGCAGTATTGACAGAACTGACAATAAAGTTTAAAAGTGCATAAAAAATAAAGGAGTGATAACGTCCAAACATTCAATACGATGTATGGTATGGAGCGGATACGCCGTATTGATGTCTTGGAAGACAGACTCGATAAAAATAAATAACAATCCGGGTTGTCTCCCGGGAAGCACTTTTCTTTCAGCTAGTCTTTAAGTTAGACGTTTTCCTTCAGCTTTCTAGGTCGTATTTTCTTCGAATTCGACGACCTCTCTTTCATTCGCATCAACGTTTCCATCATAGTACTTCTTTAATCGTTGGCCATTGACTTTTAAAACTTATTCTGTTTTTATCGGTGATTTCCACCGTCCCATATGGATACACAATTTTCACCACATTTGGTACGTACCACTTTCATTTAAGCTTACCTGGATGCATCTTAAATCTAGAGTTGAATAGCAACACCTTGTCTCCTACCTTAAAGTTTTTATCCCCTCGGAGCCTAGAGTCATGCCATTTCTTAGTTCCCTCTTTGTAGATGCGGGTGTTTTCGTATGCTCTATCTCTTAACTCTATCAATTCATTAAGTTCTATGAAATAGTTTTTTGCTGCAGCTGTGAGATCTATATTACATTGTTTTAGTGTCTAATATGCTCTATGTTCGATCTCCACAAGTAGGTGACAATCTTTCCCATAAACCAACCTAAAGGGGTACATCCAATAGGTGTTTTGTAGGCGGTTCTGAATGCCCATAATACATCGTCAAGCTTTTCGGACCAATTCTTTAGGTTATACCTAACCGATCTTTCCAAAATTCATTTGATAGCTCTATTGGTCACTTTAGTTTGTCCGTTGGTTTGAGGGTGGTATGCAGTAGATAATTCATGAGTTACTCCGTATTTTGCAAGGCTTTTTCGAATTGAGAGTTACAAAAATGTGTTCCCTGATCACTAATTAGAGCTTTAGGAACTCCAAACCTTCCAAACAACTTTCTTAAAAACTTAATCACAACGTGAGCATCATTTGTAGGAAGTTCTTGAGCTTCGACCCATTTTGATACATAATCTACTGCTACCAGTATATATTTATTTCCCTTTAAGTTAGGAAAGGGACCCATAAAGTCTAGTCCTCATATATCAAATACATCACATACCTTAATGTTGTTTTGAGGCATCTCACTCCTTGATGATATGTTTCCTGACCTTTGACATGCATTACATCTCATCACGTAATCTTTAGCATCCTTAAAGATACTAGGCCAAAAGAATCCTGATTCATAGACTTTTCTTCCAGTAATCGACGCACTATGATGTCCCTTAGTTGGTCCGGAATGGCAGTGTGCCAAGATTTTAAGGATTTCACTTCCAGCAATGCATCGCCTCATAACATTGTTCGGGCATAGCCTGAATGCGTATGGTTTATCCTAAAAATAGTTCTTCACTTGAGAGAAAAACATTCTTCTTTTTTCTGGCGTCCAATTTGGAGGCACAATCTTTCCAACAATATAATTAACATAATCAGCATACCAGGGTTCATCGTCACTTAGCTCGGCCTTCAATATCATTAGATGTTCATCGAGAAATTCATCCGCGATTTCATCTTCTGTGAATGTTCCCAAATATGGGTTTTCAAGTCTTGACAAGTGATCTGCAACTAAGTTTTCCGCCTCTTTTTTATCCTTAATCTCGACGCCGAACCCTTGAAGGAGTAGAACCCACCTTATAAGTCTTGGTTTGGCGTCCTATTTACTGAACAAATACTTCAAATCAGAATGATCAGTGTAGACTATAGTTTTTGATAAGACAAGATATGGACACAAATTATCAAAAGAGAAAAAAACTGCAAGAAATTCTTTTTCAGTGGCGGTATAATGTTCTTGGGCATTATTAAGAGTTTTTCTAGTGTAATAGATTGGTTTGAATTTTTCATTTATTCGTTGACCCAAAACAGCTCCAACAGTGAAATCACTAGCGTCACACATTAATTCAAAGGGTACATTCCAATCGGGAGATATTATGATAGGTGCAGAGGTTAGTTTTTCTTTCAAAATGTTAAATGCCTTTTTGCAATCATTAGAAAAATCAAACTTCGCGTCTTTTATCAAAAGCTGGTCATTGGTTTAGAGATTATGGAAAAGTCTTTTATGAACCTTCGGTAAAATCCAGCCTGACCCAGGAAACTTCTAACTCCTTTTACGTTTGTTGGGTAAGGCACTTAACTATTATATCGATTTTAGCTCTATCAACCTCAATTCCAGCCCCAGAAATTTTGGGTCCTAATACAATCCCTTCTTTTACCATAGAATGACATTTTTCCCAATTCAGCACAAGGTTGGTTTCTTCACATCTAGCAAGCATTATATCTAAATTTGCTAGACAACAATCAAAAGAGTTACCGAATACCAAGAATTCGTCCATGAATACTTCCATAAAGTCTTCCATGCATATTTGAAAAGTAGCTGGTGTGTTGCATAATCTAAATGGCATTCGTCGGTAAGCAAAAGTCCCATAAGGACAAGTGAATGTTGTCTTTTCTTGATCTTCAGGTGCGACCGGAATCTGGAAGAATCCTGAAAAACCATCAAAAAATAGTAATATTCATTCCTACATAAACGCTCTAACATTTGATCATTAAAGGGAAGAGGGAAATGATCCTTTCGACTTGCATCATTAAGTTTAGGATAATCGATGTTCACTCGCCATCCTGTAACTATGCAAGAAGGAATTAATTCATTATTATCATTTCAAACTACAGTCATTCCTCCTTTCTTTGGAACCACGTAGATAGGGCTAACACACGAACTATCTAAGATTGGATAAATCAGCCCGGAATCTAGTAGCTTAACGATCTTGTTTTTCACCACATCTTAGACTTGAGATTTAGATGCCTTTGGGGTTGAATGACCGGTTTGTAGTCATCTTCCATTAGAATCTTGTGTGTGCAGTATGACAGACTGATTCCTTTGATGTCTAACATTTTCTAAGCAAATGCTCCCTTACGTTTCTCTAATACCTGCAAAAGTAGCATTTTCCCTTCTTTGGACAATTTAGATGATATAATTATGGGAAAGGATTTGTCTCCATGCAGGTATGTGTATTCTAAGTGGCGAGGCAAATTTTTTAGCTCAGGTGTCTTCTCATCGATCTCGTTAGCACTGGCTGAATAAAGGTGTTCACTTTCAATTTTATCAGGTTCTGCTATTTCCCGTACAACTAGATACGGCGTATTGATAGAGTCGACATGCCGTATTGGTTCCCCTGAATCAGAATTATTGATAGCTTTACATTCAAAAGATTCACAACTTTCTAGGTCTGATTGATCAATCGATTTCTCAAGCCCCTTTAATAAAAATGTGTCAGACTTATCATTTGCCAGTAATTCCTGAGCCTCGGCGTTGATCATGTTATCTAAGTCGTCAACCTCATAGCATTCATCATCTTCAGCTGGTGGTCTCTTAATTGATTGGTTAACGTCAAAGATTACCTCATCATCCCCCACCCTTAGCGTTATCTTTTTATTAAACACGTCTATCATAGCTCGAGCAGTCGCCAAAATGGTCTTCCTAAAATTATAGGAACTCTAGAGTCTTCGGGCATATCTAAGATAACGAAATCTATGGGAAGGACAAATTTATCAACTTTTATGAGCACATTTTCAATTATTCCTCTTAGGTATTATATTGACCTATCCGCAAGTTCTAAACTCATTCTAATAGCCGTCGGTTCTCCTAACCCTAATTTCCCGTACATCGTATATGGAATCAAACTTATACTAGCTCCTAGGTCTACTAACACATTATCAATGTGCAATTGGCCGATGTTATAAGGAATAGTAAAACTCCCTAGGTCTTTTTCTTTTGATAGAAGCTTGTTTAATAACATGGCTGAGCACCTTTCATTCATAATGATCGTACAAGCTTTTTCGAGTCTGGCCTTATTGGTCAGCAAACCTTTTCGAAATTTGGCGTATTTTGGCATTTGAGCTAGGGCTTCGATGAAGGGCAAATTGATGTGGAGTTGCTTCAGGTTTTTTAAAAACTTTTTCTGCTGAGCCTCCTCTTTTTCTTTTCTCAATCTTCGGGGAAAAGGAACTAGTGATGTTTGTTTCTCACTTGATGGCTGAAGAACTTGTTCGTTGGTTTTCTGGGGTTGATCATTGGTGAGGACTTTGATTGATTCAACTGGCTTGTCATGATTTACTACAAGAGGTTCTTCGGTATGTAAGTTGGCGTTGTTATTTTCAACATCTTGAGTCGTAGTTTTTCCACCTCTAGTAGTTACTCCTTTAATTTCACAATTTGTCATCGGAGTATTATTGATCACCATTAACAACTATTGTACTTCAAACCTGAGCTCATGATGTGTTTCAAAAGCTTTAAATTTATAATGACTGAAAATACCAATTTTATTATAGGGAAACACACGGGTAAAGGTATAACCTACGTATGTAGTATAATCTTTTTAGGTAAGACCAGGTCATCTACAGGGATTTGAGTAGTATTCTAATAATCAGAAAAACAGATTTTAACAATTTTGCAAATAAATTTTTACCAGTGATTATAAGGATGACTACTCGGATAGTTGAAAATAATTTATAAGTGTTAGAAATGATCTTGAAAATAGAACCTTTAACTTCAAAAAAGGATTTCTCGTCAGAAAATGTTTTCACAAATTAATTTGATTAACTCAAGACTTATATTTAGTAGACTAGACCAAATGTGTCACTCAAATAGTTTAGTTACTTATTATATCAAAGCTTATTTTGTTTATCAGTTTACAAAAGTGGATTTCTCGACACAGACCTTAAAGATTATAGACAAATATTTAAAACCACATAGACCATAACGGGTCTTTCGACCTATACCGATATGATTATATAATCTAAGATTGATAAGCAAAACAGACAAGATAAGATATAATAGGATTGCAACATAAGCTTGAGATTAAAAAGATCATGATCATACCAAACACTTATTCATTATCATAACGTCACCGAGTAGTCATGAGAGATTTAGCCTCTCATGGCTATGAGGTTCATAACATATCTTGATTCAACAATAAACTTCATTACTTTACTAAACTAGTATGATGATCTTCTTCGTTCTTAGTTGTTTGATCTTGAATCTCCAAAAGGGTATGGTGTTTATGCTTGGTGGATGATTTAGAAAGGGGTTATGAGAGAAGTGGTGTGCGTGAGATTGTTATATGAAGGAATGAAGAAGGGATGATTGAGGAATGAATGATTTGGAGCAAAAATTCGTCCTCTATTTATAGGCTGTAAGAGGGGTAAAAGTACGGCGCACAAAGATATTTGTGCGGCGTACTTGGTGATTAAATGCGAGGGAATTAAATGTTTAGTGGAGAAGTGCGACGCACAAGAGAATTTGTGTGGCGTACTTAAGGTATTAATGCAATAGCATTAAAGTCTTCATTTATTCTTCATGTCATATAGAAAGTGTGGTGCACAAAATAGTAAGTGCGGCGTACTTGTGGAGTTAATGCTAACTTTTGACTAAGTCTTTAATTCCATTGACTTGAGGAGAAGTGCGGAGCATAATTGGTAAGTGCGGCACACATTTGCACTTTAGAGCTTAAATTTTATATTTTCTTTGATATTGATTTCCTTAGCATATAAATACTTGATCTTTGTTGTGTTTGAGCTCGGGATATCTTTAAGTGAACCTGCAAGCAATTAATGCTATTAAGTATCGAAAGTTCACGAGAAATGATTAAATATATACAAATAATGCCATCGAAAACATGTATAATTTGGGCGTTATCAAATCCCTCCACACTTAGCTGTTACTTGCCCTCAAGCAATCAAAGCGAGAAAATAAAATCATTTATCATGACGTGGAGAAAATTTGAATTTTACAAGTGTTTTACACGTTTAGATAACTTTTCAGGCATTGACATATAACTAAGCACCTCATAGGGAAATGTGTTTGATTTAGAATTCACTCAGTTCACTCAAATAGGGTTTATATATTTGTGTAAAGACACTTAATTTGCACAGACATAATCTTGACAGCTACCATAGGCTTGTACTTGACACATAAACCTGACCGAAGGGCGGAACTTGATACTGAAGCGGGAGAATATACTAATCTTCATGTGCCAGAACTTAAGACTTAATTTTTTAAACTACTATATTTTACACATATTTTTTTACCACCGAGATCACATATAATAATAACTAAGGCTTGGTACAAAACTTCATCTTTTAACTTCTTTACTTAGGTTTTTCAGCAACTTAGCACTAAAGGGAGCACTTACAAGAATAGAAACTTGCGGGATTCATAACATATGATTAATTAGGCTTCGGTCTAGTAAATGATGATTAAGCACAAGTTTTAGAGCTTCTAAATTACCGGCTCACTCAAAATAATTATCAACCAATACCATTGCTCCAGAAAAGGAGACAAAACCACATATACACATCAATAACGATGGAATAGATACATTTGATTGCTCATTCCTTAACTCAAACAAGCTAAAGGCATTAATTATCTTAGGTACCAAAGGTAGGTACCTAAAATTTTTTTAGCTTAATAATTCTCACAATTTAGGTGGGTTGATTTTGTGCTAGTTAAAATGTCAATACGTTTGGATTTGCTTTACTAAGAGTGTTTTTTAATTTTTTTGAAAGCATATATATTATATGATTTTTGTTTTCTAAAGTATCGGTTTGGTAAAAAAAAATTTGGCAGGGCAAACATAGAGGGATATGATTAATTTTTCCTATTTGGCTCTCCTCTACACTTAAGTTGAACATTGCCCTCAATGTGATAACTGATAATAGAGATACAATAGGGAAAATGGTACTTCCCGAGGCATAGAGATATATAGCTGCGAGAGAGCTATCCTTGAGAAGACTTCATAAATTTTCAAATCTTTAAGCTATATTACCTGCATAAAAGTAAATACAAAAGCACAAAAAAAGAAAATATTTTTGTTTTTTTAGAAAATAAATAAAGGATATAAATGGAAGAATGGATGAGGGACTCCTCCACACTTAAGTGAAGCACGGGTTGCCTCCCGAGAAGCGCTTAACTTTTTAAGAGAGTCGTTAGCTAGACTCAAACTTGGTGCATCATTCTTTCAAAAAGAAGGGAGTAACTGCTTCCCTTTGGTCATTATAATCTTCTTCTTCATGATATAGTTTAAGTCGATGGCCATTAACAATAAATGTTTTTCCATCTTTTTCATAGAGTTCAACATACCCGGATGGATATTGATGTTTCACTACATATGGTCCTAGCCAACGGGATATGAGTTTCGGCTGTTTGAATTTATACTTTGAGTGAAAGAGCAGAACCTTATTTCCATGTTTGAATTATTTTCTCATTCATAGTTTTCTATCGTGCCAGACTTTGGTTCTTTCTTTGTATAATCGAGAGTTTTCATAGGCTTGATGTCTAAGTTTATCTAATTCGTGTAACTGGAACATTCATTTTTCACCAGCAGCGATCAGATCTGGATTACAATTCTTTAAGGCCTAGTATGCACGGTGTTTAATTTCAAATGGTAAGTAGCAGTTATTTCCATATATGAGTTTGTAGGGTGTGGTATCGGTAGGTGTTTTGTAAGGAATATGAAAAGCCCACAGAGCGTCATCAAGTTTTCTTGACCAAATAGCAGGATTGTCTTTAACAGTCTTTTCAAGAATTCTTTTAAGAGCTATGTTTGTGTTTTCAACTTGACCACTAGTTTGTGGGTGATATGATGTAGAGAAACGGTGGTTAACTCCATATCTTTTCATAGTCTTTTCCATTATTTTGTTGCAGAATTGAGTACCTTGGTCGCTTATTAGAGCTTTGGGCATTCCAAAATGGCAGAATAGTTTCTTTAAGAAAGTGACAACAACTCAGGCATCATTGGTCGGTAAAGCTTGAGCTTCGGCCCATTTAGATACATAATCAACAACAACAAGAATGTATTCAAACTTATGCGATTTTGGGAATGGTCCCATAAAGTCAATACCCCATATATCGAAAATTTCACATACTTGAATGTTGTTTAAAGGCATCTCATCATGTTTTGATATATTTCCCGTGTTTTGGCATGCTTCGCAAAGTTGAACTAGAGTATGAGCTTCCTTTATGATTGTTGGCCAATAAAATCCTGAATCTAGGACCTTTTTAGCAGTTACATTTTGTCCATAATGTCCACCGATTGGTCCGTGGTGAGATTGATCTAAGATTGTTTGGGTTTCTGGTCCAGATACACAGCGTCTGATCATTCCGTCAGAACATACTTTAAAGAGGTAAGGTTCCTCCCAGAAGTAGGGTTTGAGGTCAGAGAAGAATTTGCTCTTTTGTTGATACATCACCCCTTTTGGTATAATATCAGCTACCAAGTAGTTTGCAAAATCTGCGAACCATGGTTCATTTTTGGTGTTAATTTCCATAAGGGTTTCTACAGGAAAGTTATCATCCACTTCACTGTCATTACTTCACTCGTCATTTTCAATTCAAGACAAGTGGTCAGCTGCGACATTTTCTATTCCTTTTTTATCCTTGATTTCTATGTCAAATTCTTATAAGAGTAAAATCCATCGAATAAGACGGGGCTTTGCATCTTGTTTTTTGAATAAATGTTTAAGACCTGAATGATCAGTGTGAACAATGATTTTTGATAGAATAAGATAGGAACTGAATTTATCAAATGCAAAAACTACAGCCATAAGTTCTTTTTCAGTTACGGTGTATTTTTGTTAAGCGGGATTTAGGATTTTACTTGTTAAATAGATCGGGTGAAAGTTTTTACCATCTTTTTAACCTAAGACAGCTCCAACTGCGAAATCACTTGCATCACACATATGTTTAAACGGAAGATTTTAGTTTGGGCTTACGATCACAGGAGCACATGTGAGTTTCTCTTTCAATATTTTAAATGCTTTTTGACATTCGTCCTTAAATTCGACTGGAGTATACTTTTCAAGCAGCTTAGTTAGAGGTCGAGCAATTTTTGAAAAATATTTAATGAAACGTTGGTAAAAATCGGCATGTCCAAGAAAGCTTCTTATACATTTGATATTAGTAGGGGTGGAAGTTTTAAGATTACGTCGATTTTTGCTTTGTCGACTTCAAGTCCTGCGCTAGACACCTTGTGTCCAAGCACAATTCCTTCTTTGACCATGAAGTGACATTTTTCCCCATTAAGGACAAGATGAGCATATTGTTTAGGCATTTATCGAAAGAGTTTCCAAAGACGGAGAAATCGTCCATGAATACTTTGACGAATTCTTCGATCATGTCGTGAAAGATTGCTAACATGCATCTTTAGAATGTAGATGGGGCATTACATAGCCTAAAAGGCATTCGCCTATAAGCGTATGTTCTTAAAGGACATGTGAATGTTGTTTTTTCTTGGTTCATAGGGTCGATAGGAATTTGAAAATATCCAGAAAAACCATCGAGAAAACAGAAATATTTATTTCCTGTGAGTCTTTCTAACATTTGATCCATAAACGGCAAAGGAAAATGATCTTTTGTTGTTGCTTCATTGAGTTTACGATAATCGATGCATACTCGCCAACCCATAATGGTTCTTGTTAGGACAAGTTCATAATTTTTGTTTGTGATAACTGTAATACCTCCTTTCTTTGGTACACAGTGAATAGGACTAACCCAAGGAATATCGGCAATTGGATAAATAATACTGGTTAAAGAATACAAGTAATATTTGATATGATATGGGAAGGAAATTAGTGATAGAGAGTGGAAGGAAGGATGTATTCTAGAGAGAGAAAGTAAGAAACATATAATTCATTAGTGAAATGAGAATACAAAACCAACCAACACCCTCTCCAAAGCATGGAAAGGGTATTTATACATGAGATGTGGCCTGCCATGGACCTAGACAGGCTTTCCATGGGCCTTGGGCCATATTAGATTACTTTACTTGACATATGATTAACTACGGGCTAAGACTAATACATATTAGAAGTGACCGGTACTTTTCTTGTAGTCTTTAGCACATAAACTTCATTTCTTGATTTACTCTTGTAAATATGTTGTAGTGATTAGTGACCGTGGGATCGAGCTTTTTCCTTTATCTTTAACGTGTATGTGAGAATGTGATCTTGAGCATCTTGAGATCATCAACCAAGCATAATCTCTTCGCCATCTTAATGAACTTTGCCATCTTGTGAAACTTATGACTTTGGACTGACATGCTCATACCTTTCTTGATTTGTTGACTCGAAAAGCTTTAATGTTGCATCTTTCTTGAAATTCCTTAACTTTAACACTTCGTCACTTCGAGAAAGACGTTTGGTATCAGAGTGACGGAAACTTCTTTGAAATTCTTTGACTTTAATACTTTGTCACTTCAAGAACCATGGTTCATCTTTAGTGTTAATTTCCATAAGGGTCTCTCCAGGAAAGTTATCATCACTTCACTGTCTTCACTTGACTCGTCATTTTCAATTCGGGACAAGTGGTCAGCTGCGACATTTTTTGTACCTTTTATATCCTTGATTTCTATGTCAAATTCTTGTAAGAGTAGTATCCAACGAATAAGACATTGTTTAGCATCTTGTTTCTTGAATAAATGATTTAGAGCTGAATGATCGGTGTGAACGATAGTTTTTGATAAAATAAGATAGGATCTAAATTTGTCGAATGCAAAAACTACAGCCATAAGTTCTTTTTCGATTACGGTGTATTTTTGTTGAGCGAGATTTAGAGTTTTGCTTGCGAAGTAGACCGGGTGGAAGTTTTTACCATCTTTTTTACCTAAGACAACTCCAATTGTGAAATCACTTGCATCACACATTAGTTCAAACGAAAGATTATAGTTTGGGCTTACGATCACAGGAGCACATGTGAGTTTCTCTTTCAATAATTCGAATGCTTTTTGACATTCATCATCGAATTCAAACGGAGTATCTTTTTCAAGCAGCTTAGTTAGAGGTCGGGCAATTTCAAGAAAATCTTTTAATAAAACGTCGGGTAAAAACCAGCATGTCTAAGAAAGCTTTTAACACCTTTGATATTAGTAGGGGGTGGAAGTTTTGAGATTACATTGATTTTTGCTTTGTCAACTTCAAGTCCCGCGCCAGACACCTTGTGTCCAAGCACAATTCCTTCTTTGACCATGAAGTGACATTTTTCCCAATTAAGGACAAGATGAGCATCTTTGCAACGCTGGAGCATTTTATCAAGGTTGTTTAGGCATTTGTCAAAAGAGTCTCCAAATACAGAGAAATCGTCCATGAATACTTCGATGGATTCTTTGATCATGTCATGAAAGATTGCCAACATGCATCTTTGGAATGTAGCTTTGGCATTGCATAGCCGAAAGGCATTCGCCTAATAAGCGTATGTTCTGGATAACGGACATGTGAATGTTGTTTTTCTTGGTCTGCAGGATCTATTGGTATTTGAAAATATCTAGAAAACCATCGAGGAAACAACAATATTTATTCCCTGTGAGTCTTTCTAACATTTGGTCCATATACAGCAAAGTGAAAAATGTTTTTTGTGGTATTTGCTTATTGAGTTTACGATAATCGATGCATACTCGCCAACCCATAACGATTCTTGTTGGAACAAGTTCATCGTTTCGTTGGTGATGCTGTAATAACCGCCTTTCTTGGTACACACTGAATAGACTAACCCAAGGACTATCGACAATTGGATAAATAATACGGTATCCAAGAGTTTTTTTACGATTTTTTTTACAACTTCTTGCATGTTTAGATTTAGTCTTCTTTATTTTTAGACAACTTGTTTCTTGACATCCAGAAGTTGTATCTTGTGTTTACAGAATTATGGACAGATACGAGGAATGTTTGTTGTTTTCCAAGCAAAGGCTTCCTTATGTTTTTTAAAGGATGGATAAAAGTTTGCTTTTGTTTTGAGTAGAGAGTTTAGATGATATAATCACAGGGAGAAAAGATGGTTCTTTCAAGAATACATATTCCAAATTATCAGGAAGGGGTTTAAGTTCAAGATTAGTAGGAGGTTCTTCGAGAGATGTCTTGATTTTATAATCAGTGTTGATGGTGATTTTCTTAAATGGTGGTTCTTCGGTATCGGATTCAGATTCAGAATTTTCATCGGCAGTCATTGCCATGAATTCATCGAATTCGGAAAAGATTTCTTCTTCGAGAAGGGTTCCTTCGATGGAATGGAGGATTTTGCTTCCTTCGTCTAGAAGAGCATCGGAATCTTCTTCTAAGATTTCATCGATACTAAAACATGTATCATCGTTTGAGTATGTTTGTTTCATCGCATGAGGTGATATTAAAAGATTCATTCATTTAGTCCCAACTCCAAG
Source organism: Tanacetum coccineum (assembly GCA_026074375.1). Taxonomy (NCBI): domain Eukaryota; kingdom Viridiplantae; phylum Streptophyta; class Magnoliopsida; order Asterales; family Asteraceae; genus Tanacetum; species Tanacetum coccineum. The sequence goes on along the minus strand of BQNB010036764.1, from coordinate 22,021 downwards.
ATTGAGTTATTTCTGTTTAACTCAAATAACTGCATCAGCAGTGTGAAGAAAAGGTCGTCCCAAGATGAGGGGAACTTTGTTGTCTTCTTCTATTTCGAGAATAACAACATCAGCAGGAAAGGTGGGTATTTTGAGGGTTTTTGTCTTTTGTGAGTTGACCATTGTTGACCATGGTTGACTATTTGACCTTTTTGCTATCAAACTCCCGGCTCTTGTGCACTCTTTCCATTCTCGTGTTCGTGTTTGTCCGGTTTTGACCGTTTTCTTGCGATTTTTGCAATATCCGTACCTACACATCACAAATGACAAAACAAGCAATATACAAACATAATTTGCACAATTTGTTCATTTTAGGGCCATTTTTGGTATAAAAAGGATATGTGATTTCTCACACATCACTGAACTTTCATCGCTTAGGAAAGCGGTAGAAATTTGTTTGATTTTATGTTTGTTGCTTATTAGTTCTTTGAGAAATTTTCCATAGTTTGGCATTCCGATGAAGACATCGACAAGAGGTACGTTGATTTGAATGGCTCAGATCATGTCAAGAAATTTTCTGTATTGGGCCTCTATTTTTTCTTTTCTGAGGCATTGAGGATACGGGATCTTTGGTTTGTATGGTTTGGGTAACGATGTTTCTTTCACTGGTTTTATAGGTTGATTTTTTGGTGTAGGTTCATCATCTTCATTGTCTCTATCAAAATTGATAGGGTTTTTGGAATTATTCTGTTGATCATCCGGGTTATCTCGTGGATTATAGGATTTACCACTTCTTATGAATACGGCATTCACATGCTCATTACGAGCTTGCGGTGGTTGGTAAGCTTTGCTACCTCGTGGGTTTGGTTGAGTATTGATTGGAAGAGATCCAGAAGGTCGACCAGATTGCTTGTCAGCGAGTCTGTCGAACTTATTTTTTAGGTTTTGGATTGAAGCTTGATGATTTTTGGCTACTGTTTTGAGTTGAGTTTTGAGGTCCATGAATGTTTCTTTGACAAAGGCGTTGGTTGATTGTTTAGACTTCATAAAATTGTTGAATTATTTCTGAAGATCGTAAGGTTTATCATCGGTGTTGGATCGGTAGTTGTCTTAGTTGTAATCATTCCGCCCGCTTGAATGCTAATTATAGCGATTCGAGTCTCGGTCACGGTAATCATTGTAAAAACAAGTCTTACGGAAAGTTTGCATGAATTTAGCTTCTTCTTCACGTGGCATAGGCATGTCGTCATCGTCAAGATTGGGTGTTGGTTGTTTAGCACGAGATTGGAGTTCTTTGTACTGGGCATCCATTTTTATGGTCATGACATCCATTCGGGCCATAATTTTGTCAGTATCGGAATTACTATTACCTTCATCAGCGAAAGCAGCAGTTTTCTTAAGAGATGATTTGGTTTTTTGATTTTTAGCCTAATCGAGCTTGAGTAAGACTTTATCTTCGAGAAGCTGATAAGCTTGATTTGGTGTTTTATAGAGAAAGATACCACCAGCTGCGGCATTTAGAACTTCTTGGGTTATTTCGTTGAGACCATGATAAAAGATTTTGATAATATTAACTTTGGAAAGGTTATGACCATGGCAGTTTTAGAGCATTTCTTTCATACAAAGCCAAGCATCGGTTAGAGATTTGTTTTCATGTTGAGAAAAAGCACAAATTTCTACAAGGAGTCAGTTAAAAAGAGCTGGGGGAAAGAATCGGCTAATGAAAGCAGTTCAAAGTTCATCCCAAGTTTTGATAGTTCCTTCGTTGAGTTCGTCCAGCCATGTTTTTGCTTCTTCAGTGAGTGATAGGGAAAACATCATCAGGCGGACAGCCTCATTTTTGGTATCTCTGTATTTAAACATATCGCAAATTCTGAGGAATTCATAAATGTGTTTATGAGGATCGGTTTTAGTTCTGCCATCAAATTGGTTTCCTTTGACGAGAGTCAAGTGGTTACCTTTAATAGCAAACTCATTTGCGGTTTCAGGAATGGTGATTGCGGAACCATGAGTCGGAGCGACAACATGGTCGGCAGCCCACATGGGTTCATCATCCATTGGATTGTAATTTCGAAGAATATCAAGAAAGTGACGGAAGTAATTGATGTTGAGAATTGACGGATAGACAATTCTCGGGTGTTGAGGTGGATTATTTCTTTGATCGAATGGAACTCTTTTGTTTCGTCGACGAAGTCTTCGATTCAGAGTGCGTTCAGGTTCAGGTAATGGTTCAACAAGTTTAGAATTTGAAGCATGTGTATGCATCCAAAAGAGAAATTGTTTGGGTCAGTTTGCCAGAAAACTGTACGGTGATTTTTGAAAAAAGAGGGGGAGTTAAAGTAATTTTCCAGAGTTGACTACATAATAGCTTAAAAATCCCCGGCAGCGGCGCCAAAAACTTTGATGTGTTTCAAAAGCTTTAAATTTATAATGACTGAAAATACCAATTTTATTATAGGGAAACACACGGGTAAAAGTATAACCCACGTATATAGTATAATCTTTTTAGGTAAGACCAGGTCGTCCACAGGGATTTGAGTAGTATTCTAATAATCAGAAAAACAGACTTTAACAATTTTGTAAATAACTTTTTACCAGTAATAATAAAGATGACTACTCGGATAGTTAAAAATAATTCATAAGTGTTGGAAATGATTAAGACCTCGAAGATGGAACCTTAACTTATAAAAAGGATTTCTCGTCAGAAAACGCTTTCATAAATTAACTTGATTAACTCAAGACTTATATTTAGTAGACTAGACCAAATGTGTCACTCAAATAGTTTAGTTACTTATTATATCAAAGCTTATTTTGTTTATCAATTTATGAAAGTGGATTTCTCGATACAAACGATAAAGATCATAGGAAAATCTTTAAAACCACATAGATCATAACGGATCTTTCAACCTATACCGATATGATTATATAATCTATGATTGATAAGCAAAAATTGATAAGATAATATATAACAGGATCGCAACATAAGCTTGAGATTAACAGGATCAAGATCATACCAAACACTTATTTATTATCATAACATCTCCGAGTAGTCATGCGAGATTTAGCCTCTCATAGCTATGAGGTTCATAACATAAGATGATTCAACATGAATTTCCATTATTCCAATATACTAATATGATATTCTACTTCGTTCTTGATTGTTTGATCTTGAATCTTCAAAAGGGTGTGGTGTTTATGATGTTTTGGTTATATGGGTGGAATGGATGAAGAATTACTGATGAGATGATTGAGGAATGAAGAAAGGAATGATTTATGGGATGATTTGAGAGTGAAAATTCATCCTCTATTTATAGGCTAAAAATAAGTGAAAAGTACGGCGCACAAGGATATTTGTGCGGCGTACTTGGTGATTAAATGCGAGGATAATAAATGTTTAGTGGAGAAGTGCGGCACACAAGATAATTTTTGCGGTGTACTTAGGGTGTTAATTCAGTGGCATTAAATTCTTCATTTAATTCTTCCTAGTTAGATAAGAAGTGCGGCACACACTTTATTTTGTATGGCATACTTGGGGTATTAATGCACTTGTTTGACTAAGCTTTAATTACTTCTAACTTTAGGGAGAAGTGTGGCGCACAATGGCAAAGTGAGACGTACTTGGCATGTTTTGAGAGGAAGTGTGGCGCACAACAGATACGTGCGACGCAGTTACAGACTTTTCAGGTTGAGATTTTATTCTTTTCTTGTATCTTGATTTCCAATATGTGTAAACACTTGAGTTTTGTTCCTTTTTATCTTGAGATGTCTTCTAGTGAACCTGTAAGCAATTCAGGCTATTAAGTATCGAAAGTTAACAAGAAATGATTAAATATATACAAATAACGCCACCTAAAACATGTATAATTTAGGCGTTATCAGATAACCTCGACTCTATATGCTCTGTTAACTACATACATAGGTAAACCGGATTTCCCTAATTTATCACGCCAAAAAAACAACACCTTCAACATGCATTAACTTAATCCAATCGGTATGACACCTACAAACCCCAACAATCACAACAAAAAACAAACCACAAACCCTAGCCCTAGTAATCCTAACCCTTATTACTAAAATAGTAACCGTAGCCCTAATTAACAGAATAGGTGAACAAAAAATTACATCGAAATTAACAAATCAAAACAACTTTTCATAAAATGTAATACGTTACAACTCATATCATTTCACTATCAAATTTCAAAACCCAAAAAATGAAAATTAAAGTCAACAGCCGACAGCGGCTGTTATGGTGGTCGTTATGGTCGTCATCGTTGTTGCTCGTCGTTACTACCTGGTGGTCGCCGCCATCTCATCAGCTGCTAGCCATTTCTTCATCTTTTTCTCATTTTTATTCTTTGATTATAAAAACAAGATTAAATGTGGTTTTAATTATCTTAGATCTACATCAGGACGAACAAGAATCCATTCAGATCCTTGTCGGTGTTGGTGGCAGTGGGTTTTAGTAGTGGTTACTAGTGAGGTAGCCGACGATGGTGGCAATAGTGGTGGGTTCTAATTGGTTGGGGAGGCATAAAACTAATAACAATATGTGATAATTGGTTTCATTAAAGCATCAAGAATAGGGAGCAACAGGATGTTTTGGTTTTGATTTTTTTATTAATGAACAAAGACATTGTGATGAAGAAATGTCTTGAAAAAGTTAGGCGGGGCGACAAGTTTATTTGCTGGTGAATCAGATTGGATTGTGGACTTTTCTTTCTTCAAAGTGGTTATTTATTTAAGTGATGTTTGTCATGGATATGTTGAACATATGGATCTAACAAAACGGGTTCATACAAAGAAGACGAAGTCAGTCCATGGTCAAATATGCCACCTCAGCAGAAAAAATGAGTTAACTTAAGTATTGTATAGAATAGAGAGGATTAGTATATTGTTCGCATTGTTTAAGAAAAAAAAGCATCTTGCATAACTTAGTAAAAATGGTAAACTTTGATACATTTAGAAACAATTATCCCTAGGGGAATTAGAGAAGGACGTGATAACCCAACTAAAGCGGATCTAAAAGTTCTTTGTGGCTCAAGACAGTGGGGCGCTAGCTATTGTTCACATTTTTAGTAGAGTTAGTTTTGTTATAGCTAGAGGAGTGGAGGCCCAGATAGTATCTCGGCTCCCCACTAATGTTTTATAAATACCATGAATTTCTAATAAAAGTGTTGTTATAATAAAATAATAATAATAATAATATACATAAAGTGAGTTTTTGTATTCATAAAAGGGTGAGAGCATAACTAATGTCGAGACTCCCATCTAACTTCATGTAAAATTACTATAAGTAAGTAATAGTTTGATAAGAATTACAATAACAGATGGCTTTGTGGCAATCTCAAATGGAGGATCACACTTCTAATTGGCTTAGGGTGGTTCCAATTTCTAGGTTGGGATAGACTATGAACGGTAAGACTTACCGTTGTGTGTTATGTTATCGATTAGGTGTCCCCCTATTTTTTGTTTCGAAGCCATGCTCAGCTTACTCCAAAGTCTTTACGAGGGATATTTATGGAGACCATGCAGTATCATGTGTCGGTATTATTGGTATTAAACATAGACATAATGTTGTGCTCAATACCCTAGTTGACATATGTTTCCGGTCGGGGATTTTGGCCGGTAAATAAGTTGATATTGGTCTTGGTGGAGGATGTGACAAAACCTTACGTCCAGCGGATATGCTAATCTACTCATGAGACGGAGGGCTTGATGTGTATGTATGAATTTAACAGAGTCCTCGCCTTTGACACAGATTGGGTTGGCTAATTTTGTACCCGGTCGTGCGGTGTCTGATGCAGCACATCATAAACACGTCAAGTACGAGGTTAAATGTGCAGATATTGGATATGATTTTCTCCCCTTTCATTTTCTTCGTTTGGGGAATTAGAGAAGGATGCGGTGGCCTTACTGAAGCGGATCCGAAAATTCTCTGTGGCTCAAGACATTGGGGCATGTGTTGCTATTCATATATTTAATAGGATTAGTTTTGCTATAACCAAAGGAGTAGGGGCTCAAATAGTATCTCGGTTCCCCATAAACTTTTTGTAAATCCTGTTTTTCTAATAAAGTGATGTTATAATAAATAATAATAATAATAATAATAATAATAATAATAATAATAATAATAATAATAATAATTGCATTGAACAATATCTATTTAAGTCCCCTTGGCTCAGATGTCACTAGACAAAGAGATTGCTCTATGGCCCAAACAAGGTAAAGCCCATAGTAGAGATGTACAAACTGGTTAACCGGTTTCGATTTTGGTTTTGGTCAACCCTTCGAAAAAACCGGTTGGACCGGTTAACCGGTTCGGGTCCAAACCGGTAGTCGGGGGGAAAAACCCAACCGGTTCTCAATCGGTTTTTGCCCGTTAACCGGTATTCAGTTTTTTTTTTTTGTCATTTTATACAAAATAAACTCAATAAACTTTAAATTTTATTTAATACAACACATAATACATCAGAAATGAAATACATCGGAAAGGAAATACATCAAACATAATACATAAACTTAAAACATAATACATCAAAATTTGGAAAGCTTATCGAAAGTGATTTCAATTTCATATCCTGATACGTTGGACCTAGCTTCGAAAGCAGCTTCATCTAGTGCGATTTCTTCATCGGATTCTGATATCACTTCATTCGCTAGCACCTCTTCATCCAAGATCGCTTCTTCAAAGTTTAGGGAGTTTTCAAGATTTGATGTGTGTTGTATTCGATCAGTTGCGTCCAAGTGATCCTTTAGACACATACAAATCTCCAAAGACGCTGGTGTGAGTCTTGTTCTTCGGATTGATAACACCCTTCCACTTGTTGAAAAAGCGGATTCGGAAGCTACCGAAGTAGCTTGTACACTTAGTATATCCCAGGCCATTAACTTTAAATTACTACTTTACTCTTTGACTTTTTGGGTCGGACTTGACTTTTTGACCTTTTACGGTCACATAATAACGATTACCGCGTAGCTGGTAAATTTTTGAAACATATTTAAATAATAAATCATATTTATTATTACTCATCTCTCATTTACACGTTTATTTTTCCAACTTATTTGAAACGAAAACGAGAAGACATCTCGCAAATTTTGAAAACCGCGTACAACGCGTACCGACACGAAAATAATTTAATTATATTAAATTATCACTTTTAATTAAATCAAAGAAAATAATAAATATTATCATTTATTAAAAAAAACGTTTATTAAAAACGTAATTATTTAATTTAAAGTTCATTTTACGGACAAAGTTTGTCAGGGATACACAAATAAATAATAAACATTTTTGATAAATTTTATAAAAGATTTATAAAATTATAGTCATATAGATACTCATTTTGTTGGAAAAATTATTTGGGAAACAATGGCGCAAGTTTCGTATTTTAAATCATCCGTTAAGTGGCCTAAACGAGACCCGAACCATTAATTAACAAAAATTACATTTTTGGTCCCTCTGGTAACATTTAAAAATTCTACCCTAAACTATATTTAACTTGCCATTTTCTTTATAACTTTTAATACACACATATATAGGTTATTAGGGTTTCTTTTTTTTCATAAACCTAAACACTTATACACACTTCTCCCTCCCCTCTATATATCATTTTCGGCGCCTCTCCTCTTTCCGGCCAAACTTCCGGCGCCGCCACCAACATCCGGCCACGACAGCCGACACACCACGATCGACCTCCACCTCCACACCGAACCATATATCATCAACACCACCAACATCATCTTCCATCTTCGCAACCATCTCCTCACGCCGCCACTACATCCACCAGCCGCACCAACATCATCACCTTCACCCCACCACTGTCGCACCTCAACCACACCAGCAAGCACCACAGGGTGCGTTTGTTTTGTTCATAAGCACCTCAAGGGTGCGTTGGTTTTGTTTGAAGCACGATTAGGCTGCGTTCGGGTTGTCTCGACACCAAAGAGGGTGCGTTTGTGTTTGGGTTAGCAGAATCACCTATAAGGGTGCGTTTGGTTTTGCACCATCAGGGTACGTGTGGTTTATTTAACACTGAAGGAGTGCGTTGGTTCGTCACAGCCAACATAAGGATGCGTTGGTTTTCATTTACACAACTAGGGTGCGTTTGTTTTGGCTGCCAACCACCCACAAGGGTGCGTTTTGGTTTATAACACCACAAAGGGTGTGTTTGGTTGGCTATAAGACAACCAAGGGTACGTTTGGATCTAGGTGGATCAGATTTGGGTGCGTTTGGTTTGGGTTAACAGCCATCAGGGCTGTTTGGGTAAGCAGAAGACAACATAAGGGTGTGTTTGGCGTAGCAACAGCCGATTAAGGCGCGTTTGGTTGGCTGTTATAAGCACCAAAGGGTGCGTTTGGCTGTTGTTCACAGATTTGGGCGCGTTTGGTTTAAGTAGAATAAACACCAAGGGTGTGTTTGGTTGGTTTAACCGCACAAAGGGTGCGTTTGGTTTATATAAGTGGATAATAAAAATTAAAGGATTTCATATATAAATTTATATATTAAACCGGATCTAAATGTGGTATTGGTTAAATAAATATTTTATTTATTATTTTCGTTTTGTGTTTATAATAACTGTTAAGGGATGTGTTTTTGGGCGGGGTTGCGACATGGATTGAATTATAATTGTAGTGAAATAATTAACTTTTGGATTAATATGGAAAACGTTTACATAAACGAATAGTCATGACCGAGATTTATATAAATTGCTACCTTAGAAAATTTTTACAAAACTACTTTATTTATTATCTGTGAAAAGTCTTAAATTATTAAATCGTGAAACCCGAAATAAACAAGCTATAATTTAGAAATTTCATTTATCTAGTCCACAACTAAAAAACGTGCGTTATTTTGCTAAAAGGAACTAATCTTTTGGAAAAAGGGTATACCCCGATAAAGTATATTAAAACCGAAAAAAGTTAAGTACAAATGGAATGTGGCTGAAGTACCACATTAAGCCCAAGCTAAAACAACTTGATAAACACCTAAAACTAGGAGCTTATGACATCCATAAACTCTTACAACTCTCAGAAAACAACTATTGCAACTAGAACACATAACACAACTAAACAACTAACCAGCAGCGCCGGTGAAAGATGAACTTCCACAGCTTATGTTTTGAATTAAGTTAGCCGATTCATCATACACATTTTCCACATCTTCTTCTTCTTCTTCATTTAAGGCAGAAAAAGAATTAGACATGGAGAGATTATCTTTCTTAGATGAATTACCAGTCGTCTTCAACATAGGTGTCGATTGAGATGTATAACCCACATAAGTAGTTCCCTTCTTTGGTGCACTTGTAGTCGTTTTAGGCTTATATCTAACATTATGTTTAACCGAAGGACCAGTAAACTGACCGCCATTAGTAGACTTGGACTTACCTTTCCTCTTCTTCTTTTTACCCACCGTTTGGAAACCATCATTAGTCTTCTCAACATTAGGGGTAACAACATTAGAAGTAGCAACAATAGGAGGACTCACCACTTTTTTAGGGCAATAGTCATGAACATGACCAAAAATCTTACATGTATCACATCTGGGCGGCCTCCATTCATACTCAACACGGATGGTTTCTTTGGTAAAATCATCCTTAGAAAGAGATGGAATACCAATAGTAACAACATCCACGAGATCAACCTCTGAATTTACCTCAATTAAGCACCGAGCAAAACTACTCCTACCCCACGAATCATTACACATGGAGCTTGTGTATGAATCAAGCATAACAGGTTTACCAATGAACGTAGCAATTAGACTAATACCATCCTCTTCAAAAACTTAAATAGGAACATCATGCAATTTAACCCATATCGGAATACGAGTCAATTCTTCTTTGAGCAATCTAGTATCCATCGACCATTTCTTGAGAATGATCGGAGATTTACGAATCAACCAAGGACCACCCTCCAGAACAGCCTCTAAACCAGCCCGGGAATCAAATTTAAAGAAAAAGAAGCCTTTGGAATTCATCATAATCCTTTTCAGCCCATGTTTCGCCCAGTTGTTCCTAGCATAATATTCAACAACCAGAAACGCCATTCTCTTTCCAATAAAGTAGCCATAAAAGAGTGTGTTCAAAGCGAGTACTAACCTTTTCAACAACTTTACGAGGAATAGAGATGTTAACACCATCAAATACGGGATCAGCCACCAAGGTACGAAAGTTGGAATTAACATTTGGTTGATCCTTTGCACTTCCACCCGCAACTCCAGCATAGGATGTTGACTTGTTGATGTCCACAGACTGAACGATAGGTCACTAGGTATTGTGGATTCATCAAACATTAAGATTAACATTGAATCAACAGCAACGAAACTTACAAAATAACATCAAGATTATACGATCAAACCTTAATTGGAATTACATATAGAAACCTAATGCTTCCAAGTTTCCAAAAGACCTTCTATTAGTCAATCTCAGATAATAACTCATCATGTTACCACAACAATATCAATTAATTAACTTTTGCAAGTCACCCACAGTAGTTAATGGAACTCTAAAAGTGGCAGCAACATCGATACTATCCAGTTCTCGGGGCACGTTAATAATAATAGACGGAGAAACCAAAGGAGAAGATGTACTCACCTTTGGACTACTTCTAAGCTGCATACCAACCCTAGAAGCACCATTTCCAAACGTAGTACCCTTATCACTTGTATTCGACATTCTTGACTGCAACTAAATCATTTGGGGATAAATCATTTGAGGTTTTATAAAGGAGCTTTCTGTTAAATCATTTGGGGATATTCGGGCGCGTGTTGAATTATTTGGTTACTTTTATTTATATCATCAGTGTTATATAATAACTTGAAAGTATTATATAAATTAGACCATCTTATTTTATTTGTCCACCATTTGGCTGTAACACTGTTCCTGTATCATAGCCCGCTTCGAGATAATCATTTGGTTGTGGTTACTTTGGTATAAAATTCAAGGATGAATGATATACTTGGTCATTTCTCATTATGTAAATATATACAGAATATATTACACCCATTGGATTTACATTTGATTTAATTTATTTAACCAATCACCAAACTATTACACTTTAAATCTTATATCTTTATCAACCTGCCGCGTTGAGTACTCATACCTCAGAAACACCCAATACAATATGCCTAGGCTAGTAGGTATTACCGATAGATTAGTTTTTCAACTTCTTGATCGACCGATCGTTCTTCCATTGTGTTGGCATAAGTAGATGCCAATCTGTCAAATGTTCTTCAGCCTCGAGGTGAATTTATAGCCCCGACAGTTTAACTTGTTTTATATATATTTTTAGGGTGTTTAACATGCTTTTTTTACGGAATTCCATTTACATGGTCGATTACATACTGATTTACAAATCATTTACATGTCGATTACATAAGTGTTTACAATGAATGTTTTACAAACCTCGTTACATACTCATTTACATATCACGTGATGAATACATCACTAGTTTATTTCACTTATGGATACTACAACTTTGTTTTCATTCTAATGATTAGGGATTAGCTTAAGTTGCATGAATTGTTAATTACTCGGAGGGTAAGCGCGAATGTTATAAGATAGATCTATTAGGGTTGACATCCCCATTCGGGTGACTAGCTATCACTGGAAACAAACATTATACCATGTCGTTACATTGAACTACATTTACACGAAACATTTACTTGATGTCTGAATTGATTGGCAATTCATTGGGTATACATTTACAGTGCCTGAAAAGATTTGGCATACAAACAAGTCAAAGCGCATGTATTCATGAATTAGGTCTGTAATGTCATCGCATAGGGTGACTAATAAGTATAGGAATACAAGGTCATGCATACATTTCAAATCTTGGATTTGAACATAAGTAAAATACAATTTGTGACTAATTAAGGTTGAAATAATCAACCATACTTTATAAATCTTTGATCCAATATTTTTGCTTAAACATTTTACATTATACTGTGATGATACAGTAGGCAAACACATTCATTTGAACTTACATTCATACTTAAACAAACCTATGAACTCACCAACTTTATGTTGAGCACATTTTAAGTATGTTTTTCTCAGGTGTATTTTAATGCTTGACCCTTACTTGATGTGCATTGAGTCGAATGACAAGAATTTCAATTCATGGATTTCTACTTACATCAAAAGTATCAAATCTTCGTTGTATTGCATTTAAGCTTTTCATTGTGATGCAATATAGGACAAATGTTATATCAATTTTTAAAAAATCAACGATATATACTTTCAAACGACACATTTATAGCCGTCTCTGTAAGCTTGTGCTGTTGTATTATGAAGTAACGCCCCCGGACACATTTTCGCTGCGACACATTTTTGGGGTGTTACAGATTGGTATCAGAGCACTAGGTATAGAGAACTAGGTTGCATATTTTACCCTAGACTATAACCGTTTTCACAAACATTGCATCACATCAAACATTTTCAAAATGCATACACACTACTTGCTTACTTGCTTACATTACATTTTACTTAGTGCTTACATGACTACATAATATAATATATATATCCTACAATCCCTTTTGCGTATATCGTACATTTATTTATATAAGAGTTATTTATATAAATACCAGAACATCTTCTTAGACATTGTGAGTTGCACAATGGTCTCACTTCGTTCTCAGACATTGTAAGGTAACAATGGTCTCAAATGAATATATATATATATAGTAAAAATAAATATATATATAATAATATAATATAATATATAAATATATATATATATATATAAATATATTTCATGACTTTTATGCAAGATCGAATTACACGAAAGCCTCAAATTTTTGTTTACATGAGATAATGTAGAATGTATATTACAAGTCTTGAATGGGCGGGACTTGCAATAGGAGATTGATATGATAATTGCTATGATTGACACGATCATAATGACTATTATCTTCGATTTACTTTAACCGAGTACTCATTAACTGTCTTGAACTCCTATGGCGATTTCATCCTAAAATGTTTCACTCACCGTCTCCAAGACAAGTTTCAAAATACTCTCCCATACCCATTAAGCACCTGCATCGTCAAGTCATCCACCACCTGAAAACTTTTGTGTTACGCGGATTACAAACAGAAATTTATTAAGTAGTATGTTTTAAAATCTCATTATTTAAAAGGATTGGGAAACGCTCTTCAGTTAAATATAAGAAATTGAAAATCGCCGAACCAAAGTTTAACAATTCATTATTTACATAAATAGGATGCGTCTTTATGCAACTATAAATAATAAAATGAGTGGGCTTAATGGTACCCGATATGACGACGCGAATGAACTCGAACCCTATAAACACCAAATTCCGGTAAGGCCTCACTTGAACAACCCTTACATCTCATTCTTAAGTTATTACTTTTGCCGTTACGAATCGTTACGATCATGAACTGCTTGTGGAGCTAACCGACTTGTGCACTCTTGAGCTAATGGACTTGGTTCAATCTCGAACTAACAGACTGAGTACAATATTCCACTACCTATAGCATAAGCTCTCCAGCGAGCTTCTCCCATTTGTTAAACTTTATTCTAGGGATATTGTTTCTCGAAATGTCCTCACTCTCCGCATCCCATCACCGTTGGTTACGGTTATGGTGGTTATGGTTGCTGTTGTTGGGTCCTGGAGCGGTCCACTAGTACACAGACTTAGGTCGCGACACATCCTAGTACTGCCAAGTAAGTTGAATACTTACATCCTTAAGCCTCGTCTGATGTAAATCATCGAACATTATAGATATCAGGAACTAGACTCTGTCCTTGAACATTTAAAACTTTATATAGACATACTCACGCGACTACACTTTCTCCTTTGACGCTGTCACTATCAAGAGATTTCCTTCATAACGCGTTTATATCAGTCATAAGACCTAAAGTGATATTTTTTTTGAAGATACCTATTTTGATGGATTAAATATCCGGATCAAACCTAGCCAAAATTCTTGGTATATTGAGAAGTGTCAAAATATCAAATTTTGCTGACTAACGTTATCAACGTCATGTTCAAAACTGGTTTTTATTAAATCTTAAATCTTTTTCTTGATCACATAATTGATTAACACAAATCGAATCTCGGGACGAGATTCCTTTAAGGAGTAGGTACTGTAACAATCGACAATTTTTAGAACTTTAAATTACTATTTTAGCCTTTGACTTTTTGGGTCGGACTTGACTTTTTGACTTTTTGACCTTTTACGGTCACATAATAACGATTACCGCATAGCTGGTAAATTTTTGAAACATATTTAAATAATAAATCATATTTATTATTACTCATCTCTCATTTACACGTTTATTTTTCCAACTTATTTGAAACGAAAACGAGAAGATATCTCGCAAATTTTGAAAACCGCGTACAACGCGTACCGACACGAAAATAATTTAATTATATTAAATTATCACTTTTTATTAAATAAAAGTATTTAATAAATTATTTATCATGTTATTCAAAAAACGTTTATTAAAAACGTAATTATTTAATTTAAAGTTCATTTTACGGACAAAGTTTGTCAGGGATACACAAATAAATAATAAACATTTTTGATAAATTTTATAAAAGATTTATAAAATTATAGTCATATAGATACTCATTTTGTTGGAAAAATTATTTGGGAAACAATGGCGCAAGTTTCGTATTTTAAATCATCCGTTAAGTGGCCTAAACGAGACCCGAACCATTAATTAACAAAAATTACATTTTTGGTCCCTCTGGTAACATTTATAAATTCTACCCTAAACTATATTTAACTTGCCATTTTCTTTATAACTTTTAATACACATATATATAGGTTATTAGGGTTTCTTTTTTTTCATAAACCTAAACACTTATACACACTTCTCCCTCCCCTCTATATATCATTTCCGGCGCCTCTCCTCTTTCCGGCCAAACTTCCGGCGCCGCCACCAACATCCGGCCACGACAGCCGACACACCACGATCGACCTCCACCTCCACACCGAACCATATATCATCAACACCACCAACATCATCTTCCATCTTCGCAACCATCTCCTCACGCCGCCACTACATCCACCAGCCGCACCAACATCATCACCTTCACCCCACCACTGTCGCACCTCAACCACACCAGCAAGCACCACAGGGTGCGTTTGTTTTGTTCATAAGCACCTCAAGGGTGTGTTGGTTTTGTTTGAAGCACGATTAGGCTGCGTTCGGGTTATCTCGACACCAAAGAGGGTGCGTTTGTGTTTGGGTTAGCAGAATCACCTATAAGGGTGTGTTTGGTTTTGCACCATCAGGGAGCGTGTGGTTTATTTAACACCGAAGGAGTGCGTTGGTTCGTCACAGCCAACACAAGGATGCGTTGGTTTTCATTTACACAACTAGGGTGCGTTTGTTTTGGCTGCCAACCACCCACAAGGGTGCGTTTTGGTTTATAACACCACAAAGGGTGTGTTTGGTTGGCTATAAGACAACCAAGGGTACGTTTGGATCTAGGTAGATCAGATTTGGGTGCGTTTGGTTTGGGTTAACAGCCATAAGGGCTGTTTGGGTTAGCAGAAGACAACATAAGGGTGTGTTTGGCGTTGCAGCAGCCGATTAAGGCGCGTTTGGTTGCCTGTTATAAGCACCAAAGTGTGCGTTTGGCTGTTGTTCACCAGATTATGGGGGGGGGGGGGGGGGGGGGGGGGGGGGGGGGGGGGGGGGGGGG
This sequence comes from Tanacetum coccineum, assembly GCA_026074375.1. NCBI lineage: Eukaryota > Viridiplantae > Streptophyta > Magnoliopsida > Asterales > Asteraceae > Tanacetum > Tanacetum coccineum. The sequence goes on along the minus strand of BQNB010036764.1, from coordinate 6,371 downwards.
GGGGGGGGGGGGGGGGGGGGGGGGGGGGGGGGGGGGGGGGGGGGGGGGGGGGTGGGCCATTAGGTTTAAGTAGAAATAAACACCAAGGGTGTTGATTGGTTGTTTAACCGCACAAGGGAGCGTTGGTTTATAAAAGTTGTATAATAAAAATTAAAAAGATTTCATATCTAAATTAATATGAATAAACCGATCAAAATGTGGTATTGGTTAAATACATATGTTATTTATTATTTTATGTTTTTATGTTTATAATAAACTGTTAAGGATGTGTATGGTTTTGCAACATGGATTGATTCAATTGAGTGAAAATAATTAACTTTTGTTAATATGGAAAACGTTACATAAACGAATAGGTCATGCCGAGATTTTTATAAATTGCTACGCTTAGTAAATTTTTACAAATCTACTTTATTTATTATCTTGAAATGTCTTAAGAATTATTAAATCGTGAAGACCCGATAATCAAACGTAGGCTATAATTTTAGAAATTTCATTTATCTAGTCCACAACTTTAAAACGTGCGTTTATTTTTATAAAGGAACTTTCTGTTAAATCATTTAGGGATATTCGGGCGCGTGTCGAATTATTTGGTTTCTTTTATTTATATCATATTTCTTATATAATACTTGGAAAGTATTATATAAATAGACCATCTTATTTTATTTGTCACCTTTTGGCTGTAACACATGTCGTGTATCATATACGCTTCGAGTTATTCTTTTGGTTGTGTATCTTGTTATATAATTCAAGGTATGAATTATATACTTGGTCATTTCTCATTATGTAATATATACGGAATATATTACACACTTTGCGTTTACTTTTGATTTATTTATTTAACCAACCACCAAACTATTACAACTTTAAATCTAAATCTTTAATCAACATGTCGCGTTGATGTACTCATTCATCAGAAAACCCAAATACATTATCCTAGGCTAGTAGGTATTAGCCGATAAGATTAGTTGCAACTTCTTGATCGAGCCGTTCGTCTTCCGTTTGTGTTGGCATAGTAGATGCCTATCTGTCAATTGTTCTTCAGCATCGAGGTGAGTTTATAGCCCCTTGTTTTACTTGTTTTATATATATTTTTGAGGTGAGAACATGCTTGTTTACAAATTCATTTCCATGGTCGATTACATACGTGTTTACAAATTTATTTACATGGTCGAGTACATATGTGTTTACATGAATGTTTACAAACTCGTTTACATACTCATTTACATATCTCATGATGAGATACATCACTAGTTTTCACTTATGGATACTACAACTTTGTTTTCATTCTAATGAATAGGGATTAGCTAAGTTCATGAATGTTAATTATTCGGAGGTAAGCGCGAATGTTATAAGAATAGATCTATTGTGATTGACATCCCCGTTTGGTTGACTAGCTATCACAGGAAAGCAAACGTTATAACCATGTCTTACCTTGAACTACATTTCACGCACTTTACTTTTGATTGCTGAAAATTGATTGCATTCATTGGAACATTTACGTGCAAAAAGATTTGGCATCATTACAAGTCAAAGCGCAGTTTCATGAACTTAGGTCTGTAATCGTAATCACATAGGGTAACTATTGTATTGGAAACAATGGTCATGCATACATTTCAAATCTTAGATTTGAATACAAGTACATACATTTTGTGACTATTTAAGGGTTGAAATAGTCAGCCATACTTTTACAAATCTTTGATCCAATATTTTTGCTTAAACATTTTACATGGTACTGTGATGATACAGTAGGCAAACACATTCATTTAAACTTACATTCATACTTAAACAAACCTATGAACTCACCAACTTTATGTTGACACTTTTTAGCATGTTTTCTCAGGTGAATTAGATGCTTGGGCTTTTTTTATTATTTTAACTTATGTGCTTTAGAGTCTAAATTGACAAGATTCATCATGATTTCCTACTTACATACAAAGAACAAATCTCGTTGTATTGCTTTTAAAGCTTATTCAATTGGATGCAATTAAGAGATAAAATGTTATATCAATTTCAAGAAAATCAACGAGATTACTTTTCAAATGACACATTTAGAGGTCGTTCTCTTGTATCTTGTGCTGTTGTATTATGAAGTAACGCCCCCGGATATATTTCCGCTGCGACACATTTTTGGGAGTGTTACATTGTACATTTAGTATATCCCGGGAAAGGCCCATGATAGAATGGAAAACATTGATTCCTTTGCTTTCCAAAAACCCAAAACATAAAACTGCAAACCTCATCTAGGAAATGGAAGATAAAATCGGTTGTGACATATCTCTCATATTCGTTGCTCGCTAAACGATCATTCTTTGCCTGTTTGTTAGAATGGTCTCTTAACCGGTGTAGCAATTGAGACATCGGATTCCCTGAATTTGACCTCGATGAAGAAGCCAAACTCATTAACTGAGTTGGGTTACCATATTTCAGAAAATAAATATTATACAAACCTTCCAAATATTTGTGGAACCGTTCTTTTGCCTTAGTTGCAAAGTCATCGTCAAAACACTCTAAATTAGTTAAAATTGGCTCGATTAGTAACTCTACCCCGCTTACATTAAAATATGGATTTAAAGCGGCCATACAAGTAATTATCGGTGACATTTTTTCAAAATAAATCTTAAGCTTTTTTTTCATTGGTATAACCATACTTGAATATATATCACCATTAAATTCAAATTCGGTTAGTTTTGTACACATGAAGAATGTTTGTTGGAGTACTAATGGAGATGTTTAATAATAAACCCCCGATAATATTTTCGTGGCATTGTTAAAAACTTCAAGTAATTGGGTTAGATTTTTAATAGTAACCCAATGTTCAACCGAAAATGGACTACACTTACTGGCGTCTGACAAAGTGTCATGAAAATATTGTAAAGTATCTTTTTGTTTTAGACCACATTGGAGCATATGATAAGTGGAATTCCATCTTATCGGAACGTCCCAATTAGGTGCTAAACAAGGTTTCCCCGCTTGTTTATACAAATGAATATAGTCAACATATGTTTTACTACCCGATTTAAATATATCTTTTAACATTTGTTAAAAGATTCTTTCATTAAATCTATCGGGAGCATCGCTAATCCGGATTGCACAACCAAGTTAATGATGTGTGCAACACATCGACAATGATAAAATATGTCGTCCATAGGTGGACCGTATTTTAATTGTAGTCTACCAATGGCTTTTGTATTATTGCTAGTATTATACAACGTAATTGAAAAAAAATTCTTCCAAATGAAATTTGACAAACACTTTTCTCAACATTTTGAATAAAGAAACTCCCATGTGGGGAACTAGAAAGTCTTCAAATGCAATGACCCGCTTCATCATTTGCCAAGTTTTAGGCTCAATCCAATGTGCTGTAACACAAAGGTACGAACTGGGAAAACCATGAGGAGCAGACCAAACATCCGTTGTTATGTTGACACTAGTATTTAAATTAAGAAAACCATCTTTTAATTGTTGTTTAGCCATTTTCCATAATTTCATTACATCACATTTTTAGAGTAGTACGACTTACATGATTATACTTTGGTTGAATATGGTTTTGAAACACCCTTATCATTCGAGGGTTGTCAAAGTGGTTGAACAACAAGGGTTCTTGAATCGCTAAACCCGCGAATTGTTCATGAACAACATTCGGATTGTACATAAAAATACCCCCATCTCAAGCCATAGAAGATTGACCCACTTCCGGAACCGACTAGAGTGTTTCACAATACTTGTTGTTGATGTGAGCCTTCAACGTCGAGTTGGATCTCGAAGACAAAAAATGAAAGCAAAGGTTACATTGAGCCTTTGTCGTGTCATCGGACATCTTAGAAAGGTTGAAGTTTTGCCAAATAGCGGGGTTTCGAGAGCAAGGTACAACTTCAAGAAACGTCAGTGCACTGGTAGAACCAACACCGGTGGTAGTTGAAATGGATTGAGTTGCCGTTAGTGAAAGAAATTCGGTTTTGCTTTTAAGAGTGTTTTTTGTTTATGATTGTGATTTGTGAAAGTGGTAAATTCAACCAGCACACAAACCCTTTATTTATACTAAACATACAATGGCAAAAAGGTAAATATTACACCCAAATATTCAAAAAATGCTCCTCCTCGGTCCCTACCCATTTGAAATTCAAAATTAACAATTTAAAAAAAAACTCGCCAAAAATTGGTTAGGAACCGGTTGGCCAAACTGGTCAAAAAAAAACCGGTCCAAACTGGTCGGAAGCTTGAAAACCCAAACCAGTTGGGAACCGGCGGTTTGTCCAAAAACCAGACCGGTTTTGGTCAAACACGGTTTTGACCGGTTACGGTTTTTGGTTTTTTTCTGGTTTTGGTTTTCTTTTTTTTTATGCATCTCTAGCCCATAGGCGCTCATCTCCTCATCCCTTACCCCAATCTACTCATTATGCATATTATAGATAAAAAGAATTAGGGTAAGCTCCCTATCCTCACCTATCACTCTACTTTGGCAGCCTCATCTGGCTCATCCACTAATCAATAATAGATCGATATTTATTATCATCTATGACACCAAAAACCTTATCATCATCCTCTCCATAGAGATGAGACGAAGGTACACAGTCAATGTAAGTAGGTCTGAGCAAAACCAACCAAAAATTTAGCTGAACTGACAAACCGAGCCGAGCCGAACTGACCAAAACCGAACCGACCATTTTCAGTTTTGTGTATTTATGGTTTTCGGTTTTGGTTTTGCTCGGTTTGGTTCGGTTCGCTTCGAGTAAAATTAAGAAAAATACGCCTAAACTGTCTATTTGGTTGGTTCAGTTCGGTTTTGGTTCAGCTCGGTTCCCTTCGGTTCATGTTTTCCTCAACGGATTTCGGTTTGGTTTTTGTCGATTCGGTTCGGTTTTGACCGGATGCTACCCCGACTTAAGATAGTCATTCTTATCACGGGGTCCTTACCGAAAGCAGAAAACTAAACATCCGACCATCATCATCTGATACATATCCTTGCTTTACATACCATATGTAAACAACAACAACAATAATAATAGTAATATGTGTAGATGTGAAAGGGTTTGACAACCCCCTTCGTCCAGCTAAAATATTGCTTTATTCTTGGGACGGTGAGCTTAATGTATGTGTGGATGTGATAGGGTCCTCACCTTAGACCCAAACTGGGATGGTTATTTTGTGCTCAGTCGTGCGGTGATTGATGCAACACAATGTAAATGAGTCAAGTATGAGGCTAAGTGCGCATATATTGGATATGGTTTTCTCTCCTTCTCATTCTCTTCTTTTAGGGAATTAGAGAATGATGTGGTGGTAATAATAAAGCGTATCTGTCACGCCCCAAAAATGTATCGCAGAGAAAATAGGTACCGGTGTGTGACGTCATAACATCACAATCACAAAGTATAAAGAACGACCAATATATGGACATTTTTAAAAGAAATACCCCCATTACATTAAAATAATTAAACAAAGTCTTACATAGGTTTAAATATTCAAAAATAGTAATGGAAACAAAAGATAAGTTTTTAAAACGACAATGGGTATAAATGATAGATTGTCCATGAAAACGGAGCCCAATGCATGCAGACCCCACATAGCACGTCAAGAAGATGCAATAAGTTAAGCACCTGAGAAAACATGCTTAAAACGTCAACATAATGTTGGTGAGTTCATAAGTTTAAGTAAAGCATAAGTATGGACCGCAAGATTTATAAACGTATGACAATTGTAACACATAAAATATATGTTAAAAGTAATTACGTTTTGCTCTAAGCACATGACACCGAAGCTATGACGTACGTATGCAACTTAATGCAAAATGATGTATAGTATAGTGCCCAAGTAGGTGGCCAACTAGAAACCACCTAGATTACTAACATGGTATACGTCCGTTCGAGCGGTCCCTCCGATACAAGTACGAATCACCACTACCCAGACGGGGATGTCAATCCTAATAGATCTATTTATAAAACTCGTGCTTACATCCAGTAATTAACGGTTCATAATAGTGGGCAAATAGTTGTTGAACGCTACTTAGGCAAATTCGTAATCATGTAAAAGTAAAGTAAAGTAAAGTACTTGCATCCAATCCTAAAAACGAGCAATGTTTCTCACCCCAAAGTTTTAAAGCATTCACAAATTGAGTAAAACTTAAGGCTATAAAGTCACCATATGTAAAATGACGAGTGATGAAATAATCAACGAAAAGTAGTACGAGCACGGAATCTTGAACGCGACCTATTTAAATAATAGCGTGTCTTAATGCAAAATAAGGGTAAAACGATGCATATGCTATTTTTAGAAAGCTGGTATCACCCGCATGTGTTTGTGTGTAACGACCCACTCCGGAAAGGAGGCCGAAACGTCATAATCATGGTGTCATATCAAAGCATAATAAAGGCATA